>JAOEHY010003807.1:0-48173 GCA_025447955.1 Psilopsiagon aurifrons | reverse complement strand
GGAGGAGGGCGGCTTGTAATAGTTTTATTCAATATTTTTATTATTTTTATGAGAGACACATTAGAAGTTGAACTTATGTAGAGTAAATCAGAGATATACATTTGACTGGAGGTTCATTTATATGTGTTCCACCAAAGAAATTTTAACTATGTGTGTGGGTGTTATAAAAAAAAAACCCAGCCCAATATCATGAACAACTCCTGCAATTTTTCAGATTATATGAAAGCACTTAAAAAAGAAATATTGTTACATGAATTCTGTGGAAGAGGACTTTATTTCTTATGGAAGCTGGCACCCAAGTAGGGAATTAAGTTACTACCTGAAGTACTATGGCAAAACAGAAACTGAATTTGTAAATGCCACTCCCGTTTCTAACCACGGGGACTGAATTGTCTCTGTAGAGAATTTCATATGAGGAATTGCAAGTGTTGCACTATTAAATTCTTCTGTTATTTCATTATTCTATTTTTTTTTTTTTCCCTGCTTTATTGCCAAAGATGCCAGGAGCACTGTGAGTTCCCAGTAAGAGGAACAATTTGTAGACATTAGTTCATAACTATGGTTGCTCAGTAAGAAAAAACATGAATGACAGGTTACACTGCAGCTCCTTTGTAAAATCATTCTCTGTATTTTACTTATTGCACCCTGCAAACCTCATTTTAGTAACAACGATTCTTCTCTTGCTTACTGAAACGACTGTCAGTAATGTCAGGTCATGATCTGGTTGCATAACCCTTAGTGATTGGAAATAAATGAAGGCCTGCTTATGATTGTTTGATGATGATCCTGTAAGTACTGATGAAGCTCTGAGAGAATTTTTTAGGCCTTGCTTTAGGACAAAGGAAAGGAGTGCTGGTGGCCAGGCTTCAAATAAGTCTTTCATATGAACTGCCTAATTCCCTGAACACACTATGTGGATCTCTGTGTGTGAGCCAAAGGGTAGTTGCCGGAAATAGCAGAGCTCATATAGCAGCCCTTCTGTGCCCAGTTTCCCTACCAAGTGTAGGCAAACATTAAGTAAAGGCAAATTTCTACCAGAATTATGCTTTTGAATGAAGATGCACATGTTTCCACTAGTTTTCCTTGGGAAGAAGTCTGTATTCAACCCCTTGGGAAAGCTTCCATGCAGATGGTGGTACAGGAGCCCCCAGAGCCACCCCCTGGCAACCAAATAAGGAGTTCATTCCAGCTCTTTGGAGGACAAGGAACAGAAGGGTTGTAGTAGTTTGATACCTCAGCATCCAAGCCCCATGAAGTCAGTGGAAGGCTGTCATTTCAGATGCTTCTCCAGAGATATAGGAACCTGAATAAGCAGCCAGAAAACTTTAAACTGAAGATGTGAATCCACACACTCACTGCCTTCTCAGGACTCTGCAGCTGTCTCCTCTGGCACTAGCCCCTGCATTGATTCCAAATCCTAAATAGGAAAAGATTCTTATTGTTGTGGAGGAGTCAGACAGGCACCCAGATGTTAATTCTCCTGCAACTTTCACTGGACGTTAGTTGGTGCTAAATGTCCGTGCTCCATTAAGGTATTAGTATTATTTCTATTACTCAGAGATACAACTTACTAGTCATTCTTGGCTTTTCAATTCTAAATAGTCCATCCTGTTTCTTCAGACCACTGTTTCGCCCTCTCTGGCTTTGTGCCCGACCCCCAATACTCCTGACATCTTCCCTCAGAAAAAGTGTTTTGCTGAGGTTGTGGGGTTTTCTTTTCTGGTTAGGTCTGTTTCCCAGCATGTTCTATATGGGCAGAATTCTGATTGATAGGGTTCATTTTCTAATGTTCTACTATCTCCTTTCTGCCTATCAGTAGATTAAACATTAATAAAGCACAGAAATTTCTAGACATTTAGAACCTGCTTTCTACCTTCACTCATTCTGTCATCCAAAGATTGTCAGAATAAATAAATGTAGCTTGTAACATGCAAAGTCACTGTTCCCGGCCCAAACTTACAGAATGTGGCAGGATTGTGGAGTGTTTTCTTTCCCATTGAAAGTGTTCAGGACTGTGGATATTTGGAACAGCTTGAACTGAGTCTTCTGTGACACATTTAAGAAATGGTAAGATTCCTGGTATGGTGGAGAAGTATATACAGAGTGGATACCATTGGTGTGTTTTCTATAGAGATGAGCTTGAGGAGGGATCTTTCATCTTTCCCAGATGGACACTTCTGTCATCTGTCAGAAATAGGTAAAGCAGTGAAGAACCAATGGTTTCACTTTTCTTCCTATCCTGCATCACGTTAATTTTAACTCTTTCAGAATTATTATCTGAAATAGATAATAGATATGGTGCCTCATTTGGTGTCTTTCCAAGCATTCAATTTTGCCTTCGCCAGCTTAGTGGCCTCTTGGTATATGCGTGTATTACTTCAAGGTGTTTAGGCAGTCATGGGGAAACAGACCACTCGAGATAGAAAAGTCAGCTAATCTGGAATGATATTTAAGTTGTGTCAAAGTCAGTGCATGACAGCATTCACCTGAAGTGAAGGCAAGAAAATACGACGGGAACTCCAAGGTGTACCACCACACATAGATGTGTTCAGCTGTGCCCTAGAGACTCATCAGCATGTGCTAATGAAGCAACCCAAAACAGGCTGTGCCTTTAGTCAGAATTAAATTGTATCTTTCAACCCTGCAGCTCTGAAAGACCTCTAGATCCCTCTGCAGCATAGCCATGTTACTCCCATCTGTAGTCCACATGCTCCCTGAGATTTGTGTCTAAAGCTGTCTGTAATTAAGAGAAGCAGATCATGTATCCTAGAGAGTGGTTGTATCTATTCGTTTTGTAAGGGTGTCCGCTTGACCATAAGAAAATTTTTAGGCATCTGTAAACCAGAAAAAGGATCTGTACTGTAGATTATTTTACTCTCAAATAAATTTTACTCCAAAGTATACTGCAAGCATTGATTTTATTTTTTTTTTTCATGCTTTTTTTAAATGAATGTGATACGAAACAACTGTACAAAGCAGAGGTAAATACAAACTAATTGTTATGAGATGATCAAGCAGCTCCTCTACCAGACTAGACTGTGCTATGGTGGACTGGTAGTATATTATTTTGATGGAAGGGAGATTGGGGATATTTTGTTTAGGTGGAAGACTATTAGAAAGACTCAACAGAGCTGTATAAAACAAAATTCAACAAAAATTGCTAGTTGATCCTTATCAGAAGGACTGAATGAGAAGAAATCCTGTTAAATAAGAAGTAATTATAAGCATGGACGGGTCATACTGAAGACTAGAATACATACATGTATTATGATTGCAGGCATAGGTTTGTAAGCTCTACAACCTTGCATATAAATATTGAATATGTTCCCACTTAGCCTAGGTAGAATTTCATGCAGGCCCTTTAAAAATATTGCAGTTATTTTAAAATCATATATTTGGGTCATTTAGAATCTTTTGAAATGCAAGAATGTACCTTTAAAACAACAACTATGGATTTCTAGCAACAAGGCCAGATTTTTCAGCACAGATAAACAGTTTCTGGAAACTTTGTGTTCTGAATCAGTATATTATCATCCATAGACTAAATTTAAAGTATTGTTTGCCTTCAACCATGGAACAGCTTTGATTGCATATATGCCTACTTAACTTTTGTCTTTGCTCCAAATGCAGTTCTTCACACTGAACATTTATACCACTGTATTATACATTCATGGTAAATATAAAGCAAACTTGACTCTGTATAGCCAAGCAGAGTGAAAAACATTTTGTATGTGTAAGGAAGCACTCCTTTACCTTCCTTATTGCCTTACATAAGTGCTAATTATAATTTAAATGAAAAGTCAAGATTGATTGCTGTAACCAGAAGGAAATTTGGCATGCCCTAGAACATCATTTTCAAAAAAGAAGCTTTCTTCCCAAACTATCAGTATCTTCACAACGTGCCTTAAACTAATCTGCAACAAGTTGGAGATTATCTGGCTCTATTCTGTGGGCAGCCTAGCGCTTATTTGTCCAGCAGTGGATTTCTTTGAAGCATGTGGTACTAACCATGGCTGTGGTTCACTGTGACTGTTTTGGCACTGTGTAAAATCTCCTGTGTTCTAGAAAACAGAGAGTCAAGCCTGAATTTTGTGAAAACATAAGCAATAGTCGGACAAACCTGGAGTCTAAGAAACTGCTGCTTTCTTTTGCATTTCAGAAACATGATTCTCAATGGAAAAATCACAGAACAATTATTTTCAGTAATGACAGAGGGCATTCTTCATCAACAAATCTGGTAATCTGTGGTGCATTTTGAAATACAGCGCTTGGATGTTGTCATGTATTGATGGAATATCTTTCGAACCTGTGCTTCTTTCCCCTGACCTCTGGTTGATTACATGCGGACATATGGTTCCAGATGTTATGACGCAAGAATGAGACACTATCTAACTAAAGCACATCTCATGGGCTTTTAGATATGGTAACCGCTTTCTCCTCATCCTCTTCTCTTTGTGTCCTGTATTTGTTGCTCATGTGGTGATGTCTCATTCCCTTGGACAATGAGATGTAGTTTCTTGGGTCTTTCTGTAAAGCATTTGTGGAACCACAACGGCATGGTGATAATTATGATAACACGGTAATCAATCACAAGGGAGTGCTAGTCAACTCTTGTGAGTTAAAATCAATGCTGTGTTCTGCAGAACTAGGAATGCTTTTATCTCCTAAGCTGGTTTGCAAACATCTGTAATGACCTGCAGAAGGAACAGAAAAAGGATACAAAGGCAGTTGGTGTTCGTTCCCTTTTTGATGGAGGTGCCAAAACAGCTGGGGGTGTATTTCCAGTATTTTGAAATGTCTCCTTGACTGTTTGCCGAGTGCTCTCTGTCCACTTAAATCAAAGGTAATACAGCTGCAGAAGAATTCCAGTGAGTAGTGAAGAAGGGCCAGGACTGAAATACAGGTTTTGGTGAAGTTGGCCATGCTGGCTGTCTCTCAGAACAAGGCAGAGTAAGTAAATTCAGGTTTTAGAAGTCTGTGATCATAGTTTCAAAAATCAAAATGACAGGTAAACACCTCTTGTACATCATTCTGCTGTACACTTCTGATTTGTGTTTGCAGCAATCCTGTCATTACACAAAAGGGTTAACAGAGGGCAAATTAAACACTTAATGCATTTTTAGCTTTTCCTGTCAGCATTCTTTGTAAATCATCAAGGAAATACTTTTGTCTTTTCTTCCCCTTTTCTTTAATTGTACAGAAAATAAAATGCCACTAGAATACCAAAGTGCTGGTAGCTTTGGTAACTAGTCCCCAGAGCAAACTGTTCTGTCAGTACTCATAACCTAATTACCACAGGCAATTGGAAAAGTTGGGGTTGTGTTTTGGGGTTGTTCCTCCTCCCTCCTCCCTTTTTTTTTTTTTGTTTGGATTTGTTTATTTGAATGGGGGAGGGTATGTAGGTGGAGAAAAGGTCTTTGGATTTAAACAGACAATACACAACAGTAATGATAGTGTATATGTAAAAAAAAAGAAAAAAAGTTTGAAAATGTAAAAAAAGAAAAAAAAAAAAAAAAAAAAGATGGAGAGAGAGAAAAAGCCCCAACCACCCCCTGGCAGATGATCAAGTGCTTGTTGAGACAGAGCAGCAAGTCAGTGAAATGCTGGAGTTGCCTGCTTAGTGTTGTGACTCTGCAGAAGTCCTGAAGTGACACATGCATCACAGGGCTGTCACAGCACTGAAACAGGCCAGGGGTCATGGTTAAGAGCAGGGTGTTGCTGGATAAGGCTGAGGAAGCAGAGGTGGCCCCTCTGTGCTCTGTGTGTGGGTCTGTGTACTCCTTTCCCGTCAGAGCTGGCCCAGCAAAGCCAAAAAAGCGGTTCCTTGGCAGGGCTTAATGGCAGGATGATGTAGTCTGTTGTGACTAGTGCATTCCTTTCAGGTTAAACTAGGGAAATGGCATTGTGTTAAAATTCCAAGTCGCATGAATGTTTTATTGCCACAAGTGCATTCAGGCCTCAAGGGGAGTGTGTGTGGTGGGGAAAGGGGGAGGGAGGGTGACTTAGGCTCGGGAACTATCAGAAGAGCACTTCCCCTGGAAAATTTTACCCTGCAGCATGAAGCTGACAGGCTGCGATAGTCACTTAGACAGGTTTCGCTTTTCCTAAGCTGTGGTTGTTTAAAATCTCGCAGTTCAGACAATTAGCAGCTGAAGAAAATGTGACAAGACACACGCAAAGAGGTTGGGAGATAGAGGGGAAGGAATGCACCAGGAGGGAGCTGGGTTGCCTTTCTTCTGTAAATTGCCAGGCCTCTCCCCCGGCCCCATCCTGCTTCACTGTCCCAGCCCAGAGCCGTGGGTGGGGTGGGAGTTTTTTTCCCCCTGTCTGCTCAAGGCCAGGAGTGATCTGTTAACTGTACACCACTGACTGGGAGGCCAAAGCAGCTCATGGTACTGTATGTTACCACTACTACTCCCTCATTCCTTTTTACATTTTTTAAACATCTCTTTGTATTAATGGCTGACATGACTCAGGAGGACTTAATTTTTGACTGCAAAGGGACAAAACAATGTAATGTAAGAGTGCTGTGAGATTTTATTTCTTTAAGAGAATAAACTTATAGATCCAGTTCATGCTTGTTGTAAATAATGACTTCGAGCAGAGTTTAACGGGCTTGCTTAGAAGAGTAAGAATAGGGAGTATGGAACAGCCATGCAGATAAAGGCCTTAGAAAGAAAATTTGTTTTGAGTCATACTGGTTTTTTTTAAGTTTCTCTGGTCTATATGGTCTCCAGCTATTCAGGTCATGTGTCATACGTGATTTTTAAGCAATTTTTCTCTAAATTACTGTAAAGTCAGGTCTTCAGTTCAAAGCTCTTTGTAATACATAATTATAGGATAGCTTATACCATAGTTATTTGTATGTATGTGTTGCTTATGCATAGTGTGAAAATCATCTGTGTGGATATGTAAACAGAAGTCTAATTGTGACCTAAGTGACATTTGTGGCTAGTTGGGATCTCTCAAAATCAGACTATTTTTTCAAATAGCTAGGCACCTGTGTTTGGTCAAGTTTGTTCTGGAATTTCTGTGCAGTTCACACGTGTACACACACAGATCAACTCTGATATGCTTCATGCATATACTCTTGTAAAGTTACTGAAGTCAAAGAAGCATCAAGAATGCGTAGTGAACACTGATTTGGTCTCTCATGGGACAACATGCTCGAGATCTTTAAGTGCTGTGTCTTTTTCTAAACATCTATATCTGGGTGCAAAAAAGTTGCTGTATTCATATAAATGCAGATATTTATGTTTACAGAATATATGACACTGGAGTCATGTGACAGGGTTTTGGTTTTGCAAGTGAGAAATGATCACTGAGATCAGAGAAGATTCAGTGTCTTGCAAACCGTCTTTTGCAATAATCGTGTCACTTCAAAGGTTACGTGTAAACTTGAAGTTTCTTGTTGCTCACTTTGTTATCATTCTTACTGCTAGATGGTTTGGTTTCATGCAAAGGTTAATTTTGCCATGTATGATGTATTTCATTTCTGAATTATGTGGCATCAGTTATATCAAACACTGTATGTAAGAATTTGTATCTGCAAGAGTTCATAAAAACTAATGGTCCTTAATACTGCCAGCTTAGCATGGAGAGTAGAGGAAGTAAACTTGCTGTACTTAAAGTAAAACAAAATCTTATAAGTAAAGAGAAGAGGAACTTCTTCTGTCTTATGTAAGTATATAACCTGTCTGTGAGTATGTTTACATAACATAATTTTTTACTGATACGTTCAGTCTTTCTGAATTCTGCAGTTAAAAATTAGTGTATTATACTTCAGCAGCAGAGAAATACTTGATATGTTTGAAATCTTCCAAATTATAAAGCAGATTCACACACTATAATTCCTCATGTGTCCACATATCTGCCAGGAAATCCAGTTATATGCAAGATTTTTTTCTATAAAGAACATAACACTAAAAAAGACAAGAAATTCCCAAACAATCTATAATAAACTGTATCCTGTCTTACCTATTGCATAAGAATTGTTAGGTCATCTACATTTGGCTGTATGCTTTATTTTTTTGTTTGCATAAAAAGAGATAATTTTGTCAGATAAGCAGGATGTTAATCTGATTAGTTTCCATTTATGATGGCTTGGTGGTAGTTTTTTTAAACAGTTAAAATGACAAGGCTTACGGAGGGTCATAAACTCTACAAGCCGTCAGCCATAAAGGAAAAGAATGATTCATAAATGGAATAATTTCTTTAAATTTCAGAAACCCTCATTAGCACCTTCCATAAATTCCAAATAATATGCACTTTGAATGTGTGTTAGCTGTTTTGAACTATGTTGAGTACAGACTACTAAGGGTTTACTTCTGTTGATCTGCAAATCAAAATTTAAAAGTCACAGTTATTGAGGTAAGTGGCCAGTGATATATACTCACATAATGTATGTAAGTATTTATTTATGTTTCTACTTGTAACTGTTAAAAATAAATTCCCAAGTCAATTGCAGTAAATTATAACTATTTCCTAGAAATTGAGATGAAGAAAACTTTGGAAATATCCTGCAAATAGATTTCACATATAACTCCAAAGAGGGGTAATTGGAGAAGGTCTTATTTTACATTGCTAGCTATATGTCTGCTGTCAAAATAAAACAAAGATCTTTATTTTAAAAACAGAAGATGCAATTTGTCTGGATGCAGAGTAACATGGAAGTAAAAATCTGACTTTTCCACTCAATTCAGAACAAGCATCTTGCAGTCACTTTTTTCAATGTGCAATGATAGAGAAGCATTTTGGTTTTACTGTTATGTTAAAAAGAGGATAATGTACATTACACCATGGCAAGGGAATTTCAGACACTGCTATGCATGCTTTGGATTTCACAAAATAGTGAGGCCAATATAAAGATGAAGAGATTAAAAGTAATACATTTAACAAGATTTTTTTTTTTATTTGCCTTTTGATACTTCGGAATATGCTGACTTCAGGCTTTTATATTTTGGATTGCAAATATAAAGCAAAATCTAAAACAGTATTTTACTTTGAAGCTCCCAGTAGCTGGGTCTTCGCCAAAAAAAAAAAAGTTATTTTGGGGTGCATACATATAGAGACACACACATACTTATGCATATCTCTATATACACACATCTATATAAACATCTGTATAGACACCTATATATACATTCACGTGTATACTCATCTAATTATGGTACTATGAGCTCTAATATAGACTTGTTTAAACCAGTTTAAATTTTGCTATAACTATGTTGATCTAAACCAGTAATTCAATGAGTGAATGCTCAGAATATGATCTAGTCTTGTAAGTCGGCTGAGCTACAGTAATTAGCTTCATCCACTCACCACAACAAATGGCAAAAATGTTTGAGCAAAAGCCTTTTTCACATAACTTTAATCGTCCACATTTTATCTCAGGTTTAGAGTGGGCGATAAACACACATGCATTTAGGTACCATGGTTAAGGTGATGTGAAACAGTGTTTTAAACCATGATAATTCAATTATATGCCTGAACTCAAAACTTGATCTGTGATAACAAGGGTAGAACTTGTTTAAATATATCTACATTAGGGTTTTGACTACTATAATTGGATCTGTTTTTTAGATTCAGGCATTTTGATGCAACCTTCCTAATGAAGTTTATTTTCTCTTGAAAGTTTCTTTATTTGCATTTTTTTTTTTAGTTAGGAAAGTTAAAATTGTAATTTTGAGAATTCTTTCTTAATAGGTCTTGAGATACCATTTAAGGATGAATTTGCATCTCTCTCACGTTCGTGGTGTGAATGCCACAAGAAAATTTAATCAAAATTAAAAAATCTTGAAGATACAGAATTGAATATTACCTATTGTACAGTACTTTACGTAGAGCTTGAAGTCCAGGCTTTATATTCCATGTTTTCATGTGTCACTCAGTAATATACTGAAATTAAAAAAAATACAAAATTATAGAACAGTGACATTTCATCACTTTTACGTATTAATATTTTCATGCTTCCACCTCTGTTAAATATGTGGGTTTGTTTTGGGAGTTTTTAGGATATTCTTTTACACTTCTGTCAAAATCTTCCTAGCTATTTCAGAGTTTTAAAGAATTGCAACATTTTATATTGCAGGTAGCTCAAAAAAACCAAACAAACCCATAGCTTTGAACTGTGTTATGTAAATAATTCTTGTTAACAGGTGCTTTCAAGGCCAAATTTGAAAAAAAAACTTCTCTGGGTATTTGGGCTATGAATAAGCAAAGCATTTAGGCATGGAGTAATATTTCATCTGCATGGAGCTACATACTTGGCTTATGCATGGAGTCTGCATTAGAAAAAAGTGAAAAATGACAAAGAGAAGCAGCATTGTGTACATGAAAACAGGAAAACTTTGTCAGAAATGTACATAAATGATTTGTTGTTTCATGTTGACTTTATAGCAGTGTTGGTAGTTTGTTAGCTTTATTACTTGAGAGAACTTACTGTCTGTACCCACAAAAATCAGTGGCAAAATCAGACAGTAGTAAGGTCCAGAAATAAAATCTGAACTGGAAGAAGCACCTATGCTTTGATCAGTTTTCACTTTTATTGTTCTTTAGCCTTTCAGAAAAAAGAAAACATTCTCAGGGGTCAGATATTTTCAGTCTTGTGAAGATAAAACTCCCACATTAGTTTTGGAAAATCTTCTTCTTATGTCTTGATAATTGTTTCCAAAATTCCTGTAGAATGTAGACTTTTGCTAGTGAATTATTAAGTTTGTTTTTTGACCGTTTCTAGCTGTTTTCTGGTATCTTTAGGTAAGCACATAACCTCAGCCTAAGCAAGGATTTTTTAGAACTACATATGACGGGACATGTGGACCCATAGGCAGACCTAGTGATATCTGTTCATTTGGGCAGTATGTTTTCAGCATAGACCCAGATATGAAGTGGAAGGCAGATACACACATCCCTTCATCTTCTGGGTGTTGACTAAGCCTGCACTTCCTTGTCACCACAGTTGACAAAGTTTTGAGGCCACTTCCAGGCACTACTTTTTACCCGTACCTCCCATCCACCCCGCTATTAACAGAATGTGCCAGCAGACCTGTAAAAACATGTTTAAAACAAATAAACAAGGTTCTCCAGGGAGTAGGCTGTCTTTGACAAAGAGAGAGAGGCAAACAAACAGGTTACTCCTTACTTGGAAGCTTAAGAAGGATGATAAAATGTTAGGAAAGAAATTAATCTAGTTCTTGTTTTGATTTTGCATGTGAGATGATTTTTCACAGTAGAAGTGCTGCGTAAACACTGTCACTTAGTGTTATTTGTGGTGGGATGAGCAGAGATAAGGACAATCAAACATGTCTCTGATTCACAGAGTAATGCATACTCATCCGTTTAACATGTCTGTCATTATCTAAGAACTAAATAACATGTTAAGAGTTTTAAGGTATTAATATTTAATCTACTTATTTAGATAGTCTCCTTCTCTATTCCCAAACAACTGGTGCTTGCCACAAACTGAGGTGGACTCAGTTTACTGATTCAGGCGTGGGAGCTGTCGCATCAGAGTCATGGAATCATAGAATCGTTTGGGTTGGAAAGGACCTTAAGATCATCTAGTTCCAACCCCCCTGCCATGGGCAGGGACACCTCACACTGAAGCATGTTGCCCTGTCCGTGTCCGTGTCCAAACTGGCCTTGAACACTGCCATGGATGAAGCATTTACCACTTATTTGGGCAACCCATTCCTGTGCCTTACCACCCTCACAGGAAAGGACTTCTGCTTTATATCTAACCTTAACTTCCCCTGTTTAAATTTAAACCCATTTCCCCTTGTTCTGTCACTACCGTCCCTAATGAATAGTCTACCTCCAGCGTCCTTGTAGGCCCCCTTCAGATACTGGAAGGCTGCTATGAGTTCTCCACTCAGCCTTCTCTTCTTCAGGTTGAACAGCCCCAACTTTCTCAGCCTGTCTTTATACAGAGGTGCTCCAGCCCCTTTATCATCCTTGTGGCCCTCCTCTGGACTTGTTCTAACAGTTCCATGTTCTTTTTATGTTGAGGACACCAGAAGTGTACAGAGTGCCCCAAGTGGGGTCTCAGAAGAGCTGAGCAGAGGGTCAGGATCACCTCCCTCAACCTGTTGGTCACATTCGTTTTGATGCAGCCCAGCACACAGTTGGCTTTCTGGGCTATGAGTGCACACTGAAGCCAGCTCATGTTCAGTTTATCATCCACCAACAGGCTCAAGTCCTTCTCTGCAGAGCTGCTCTGAATCACTTCTCTGCGCAGCCTCTACCTGTACCCAGGTATAGGACCTTGCACTTGGCCTTGCTGAACTTTATTAGGTTTGCGCTGGCCCAGCATGCTGTCACAAGTGTAAATTCATAGACTTTTTCAGTTTCTATATTTTTCTTAGGAAGCACTTCATCACCTTTTGACAATCTGTAGTCACAGGGCTTATGTGTAGACCTCAGAATGACGGAAATGTTGAAAGGCCAGACAAATCCAATCTTATGTTTAATGAGAAGATTCTTCATCATTCTCCAAAAAAAAACAAACCAAACCTCATGACCCAAAGAGCAAACAAACAACAATAGCAAAAACACCCTGGATATTTATATACAAACAACAATAGCAAAAACCTGCTGGATATTTCTTATTGGCTGCAAGTCCCATTAATCTTTGACCAAGAATATGATGAAGGTTTTTGACATAATCTAAATTACAAAGCAATAGTAAAATATTTCTCTTTTGAGGCTGTGAAAAATTCGCATAACTGAGGGAAGACTTTTTAAGTTAATGACTATACTCATTAACAGAAATGTGTATTGGCAGGTTTTTTATTTCTCATGAAGCAAATCATGTTCAGTCTCATTTACTACTCCATTCTCCACAACCAAATTCATGCCTCACCTACAGATAAAACTACATTGATCCAAAGACTGTATTATTATATTCTGTCCCAAAAAACTTGTTAATTTAATATTAGGATTTTCCTGACACAGTGCCCATTTCTTAGAAAACTGCACGAGGAAGCCAGGTAATCGTCTATTGAGTTTTCTTACAAAATATGCCTAAATTTTTTGTGAGAAAACGTGTTTGCAGCATTTAGTATGACAACAATATGTAGGATAGTTGCAAATTTGGAACCAGCTGTAATTATGGCCTTCAACAGCATTTCTTACAACAATATCTCAAATTGGAGCTTGTTTTTTGCTTCAGTGCTTTGTTTCTTGGGATTTTTATCTTCTTCCAGGCTGCATTTTCTTTTGTAATTTTTTGTTAGTGATGAAAACATTTTATACTATATTTAGAATCTCTTCTTCTTGGTAGTTAAGTGTATGGATATGCAAACTGTCGTTACACGACTGACTGAAATATACACTCTGGTAATTGTACCAAGGTCTTTGATCTGCACAGGTGCCTTCTCTTACTGTAATATCTTAAATGTCAGAAATTAAGTAAGTGCTGCAAGTTTTGCCGCCTGCTTCAGAAATCCTCTCATTGGATTTTTGTGCTAGCTACATGAGTGTAGGGACCATCTGCTGATTAATTCTTGCATTTGTTCTGTGTATTCTGAAAGCAGGCCTCTTTGTCATGCCAAGGGTCCTGCTGGTGCCAGTGGACACTGCAGAAGCTTCCAGTGAGGGGAAAAACAAAGGTGTCAGCCTGGAGTCTAGTGTGCTTTAGGTAAAGAATAAAAATTGTTAAGAGGAAAAGGACAGAAATTGCCTCTATGTAACAGGGAAAAGAATTTAAGTGAAGACTATCCTCCCCCTTTTTCTTGAACTTTCACTTTAGCCTCAGTATCAGCACTCCTGGCTCCATCTGTGGAACTGCAGAACATGTTGGAGCTTCCCCAGAAGTCTCAGGAAGTTTTCTGACAGCCCTCAAGCCCCTTTGGAACTGTAGAGTTCCACAGTGACAGTGACAGTCCCACAGCAGTGGCATGTCTTCCAGTCAGCACTCTGCAGATTTCTACTATGACCTGTTCAAATTCCATTACTCTTAAACTTTCCTTGATCATCACTGGCATTGGCCTCAAAAGGCACTCTGAGTCTCATTGTTATTTAGAAAAGGCATCTGGCTCTCAGCATTTTCCATTAGCTGCACCTGTTATTGAAGTGTCTTTCACTTTACCTCTGTCACTGCTTCTCTCACTTTGGCCTATCTTTTCAACTCCTGGTCAGAAGAGCATCACTCCTAATTTATCCCATGGTCAGGTCCTTACTGCCCCTGGACAGACTTGGTATGGAAAAGCAGTGTGTGTATGTATGTCTGTATCTGTGTGGGGAGGAACGAATGATTCAGCAGATATTTTTTCTGCAGCTCAGAACAAGTATTACCTCAAAACCCCCTTTTAACATAAAAGGCTGTGCCCCCATCTCCCCTTCCCCTTATTTCCTGGGTGGATGGGGGGGATAAAGGTCAGGAGGGGCAGATGGAGAAAATCCTTTATGCTTGTTGTTCTGTCTTTGCTTTCTGCTGATGATACACAAAGCAAGTTGTAAATAGCTCCTTCACACAGAGTTGCTGTTCCTTTGAGAGAGATACTGCACAGTAGTTGTGCTCTCAGTACTGCCATGCCCCAGGGATCAGAGAGGAACACTTTAAAGACCCTTTTCATTCATTTCTGTATTTTTGACAGAAAGAAGTTTAGCTTTGTATCAGACAAATGTCATCCAATCATTAAAGCTTGAACATTATTTCAAATTTTTGGTAGCAGTCAGCACAGTATCAGACAATCTTAAACTATGAATTTGCATGGCATAGAGTCCAGAGTGTTTGAATCCTCATACACTGTCTGCCGTCTACACCGTAGCACATGAATAAAAGAAGAAAAAAGACAAGTCAGGTGCACATTTTATTTTAAATTAAGTAATAGTGGGAGTAATAACAGGGTTTAATTCCATTTATTCTCCCATCAGTCAAATGAAGTTCACAAAGCTGGATAACATTAGAATTCATGAAATGAACGACACTAAATGCTTGGCTAATTATACTTGTTCTCAACGTGGTTTTAATATTTTTACCACTTGGGAATATAGATGACAAAACAAATTGTAGTGTGCATTTCGGTATTAAACTTATCAGAGAATAGTTTTTAAGTCCTGAGAGATTAAACTTTCTCTGACATGTTTTTGTGTGACTTACGACTTACAATGTGTCCAGGGAACTTCTATGTATACAGGTTTCTATTTTCTAACACGCAGAGTACTGTCTCTGCCTTCTTGTCTTCCGTAGTGCTTGAAATACAATGCTGGTTGTATTGTTAATTTTTATACTTTACTATCAACGAAGTCCTTAACTTTTGATATACATAACACTGTGCAAAACTTACTGTCTGCTATCCTGGAGTTATGTGGGTATCAAGGGCCATTTTGGAAAATTTGGGTCTAGTTTGAATCTTAATATAATAGATCATTGCATATAATAATTAGGAGTAGAGGAAGTCCAGGGAGTCTGAAGAACTAAGGTGCAGAACAGATGCAAAACTTATTTTGTGGCATATTGCCAGGCATATCAGTTTGAACAATTACTCTGATAATCAAGAGTAGAAAAGCCAAGATTGTGCAGTGAAATGAAGAGCAGCTCACAGAGTCATCCGTTTTTGATGGTCAGTGGAGCACTGTCTGGTGGTTTATGGACAGCTGACTAGTTGTGTGGTGGTGGCTTTCTTTGCTTTCTGCTACTGGATTCCATGGACATTTTCCTGCAAGTACTTTTCTTTCATACAGCCGCAGTTGGATGTCAAGTAACTGCAGGTGGGAGAGCAGGCACTCCACAGGACTGCAAATGAAAGAAGTGGTCCGCACAGTATTTTGACTCTGTAAGATCCTGTTCATGCTCTTAAGCAGCATGAAAATCCTTGAAGCGGAGGAGAAAGAAAAGCTGGAATATAAATGCAGAGAGAGGTGAGCCAGTTTATGTAGGATACTTATGCAGGAGAAGAACAGAAAGATTCAACACTAGAAAATGAAAGGTCACTGGGGTTGAGCTGGGAACACTGAATAGGAAAGTATAAGGTGAGAGCTGCAAAACGATGATATAACAGCTTGAAAAAGAGTAACGGTGAAAGTCCGTGGTACATGGAACAGTACAAATGGAAAGATAAAGTACCAATGAGAAAAGTGAGGACTGAGACAAGGTTACTTGGTAGTTGCACGGTCTTAAAATGCATTGTCAAAATGGACCCCTGAAGTCTGTTCAGGGAATTCAGGTGTGAAGGTACACTTTGTTAAATCTTTTTGCCCCATGAATAAATATGAAAACCAGGTTGGTAATTTCAAATTTGATAGAGGTCTAAAGTGGAAACTGAGACCAATGATACAATGTTAGTCATCTTCCTGGAGAAAGTGACTGTTGTTGGCTGCAGTATTTTGGCCCCCTGTAGTTCAGAGTGTGCTGAGCTAGACCATGGCCTGTTCCATAAACTAAGATAACCTGAGGTTTAAGACACAGGAGTAGGTGTCACAGATTGAAGTCATCGTGGGAAGCCAAAGTACAGGAGCTAGTGATTATACTAAAAACCGCAATTGTCTTGTTATGAAGAGATCACAATTTGTGGCTCTGAGCTTATGGCAGTTGATTAGGTAAGAAAAATAGCAATCCCATATAAGAATCTCACTCATTTAGGAAAACAAACAAACAAACCTGATTTTCTTTTTTAGTTAAGGGTAGATCACATAGATCTGTTTTTGAGGTCTTGGAAGAGAAACTTTTCTTATATTCTTTGAGGAAATTTTAGGTCCTATATATGCTTAATTTCAAAGACAGAGCTTAGCCTCTGCAGTATTTTCTGGAGAGAGAATGCTTTTGCTAGATTTAAAAGGTGAGCTGCAGTTGCCATGTTGTACTTGATGGTGGGATACCATATAATGTTTTAAACACTGTGGCTCTCCATTCTTTAGATATATTCTTGGATTTCAGTTTCTAGATTGCCCAAATTAAAGGACTTTCCCGTGGAACATGGTTTCTCTACCCATTTAAGTGAGTATTTAAATGACTTGTGAAACAGAATTTTCTGAAATGGAATGAAAGCTGGAGAGCCCAGTGAGCACTCACCCTTTGGTGCAGCATAATCTTCAGTCTATCACTAAGGAAACTGACTTGTAATGCTGGAATATTGCAACAGTCTATGAGGTCACTACTGCTTTTTTAGTCCATCTGAGGTTAAGAGTTCAATGTAAACTAATGGTTTACATTGGGGAAGCATAAACATTCAGCTGGTACTGGTACCTGGTACGAAGTTTTAGCCTTCTTATCAAATTGCATTTCTACTTTCATTTTGTTGTGATAGCTCTGGAATGCCTTTATGTCCTTCTTCCTTTGCCTTCTCTCTGCAGTCTTCATGTCCTTGTCTTTGCCATAGAAAAGCCCTTAATCTGATTGAGACATGTTATCTTTTTCAGGTGCCTTCCTAAAGACACACTCATTTTTATAGGCTTAAAAGCACCAGAAAAGCCACTACATAGGAGTGTAGAAGGAAGTTGCCTGAAGAAATTCTGCCTTCAGTTTCATTGTATTTGCCTTCCAGACTTTTAAGTTCTTTAGACATGATAGGCGTCTTGCACAGTTGATATTTAACAAGCAATGGCAGTGAGAAAAAGGATTTCTTGCCCTCAGGATTTTTTTTGGTTTTTTTCTTTTAAGGCATAATATCTTAACAAAAGTCTCTTCCCACTTTGTTCTCTAGAGTAAGGACTTCCAGGTGGGACTAAAATTTTGTTCAGACTGTACTTTTTTTCTCTTGTGACTTCTGCTGAATAATCCTGCCAGTAAGGGTTGAACATTGTTATATCTAGTTCATAGATTTGATTCTAAATCTTTTGAACATCCTAAACATCCTGTTTCACCAGTTTTTGAGAATGCCTCAGCGTAAATATTATCCTGCAAAGGCATCCTTTACATTTGAAATTATTTCAATTCTTGCCTCCCCCAAATGTATATATATATATATATATATACACATTAGTATATATATTAGTATGTATATTAGTAGCCAGAGATAGAAAGATTTGTTTGTAGGAAAAGGTTTTAAACTGTTTATGATGACATTAGAGCTTTATGTAAGGGTATGTAGAATACCTAGCACTATACAAACAAGTAATGTTAGATGAGCCTATCCTGTAAACACTTGTAACCTAGGCAGATGTTTGGAGTGATCCAGTCATGAAACAGCGGACCTAAGATGACTCTCTCTGAGCACTGCAGTTGACTTTTAACAGTAGGACAGAGACGACCTTTCCTATGTGGCTTAAGTTTTTTGTGCTTCACAGAAGAAATTAGTTGTTTTAAAGAAAAGTAGAATTCAATGAGGGCATCCGCACAGATGTGAAAAAGGACATGGAAGAAAGTCTGAAGACAAGAGCTGGAAAAATAGACAAGGGAACAGGAAAGCTATGGGATTTAGGGAGCAGAATGAAAGGAATATGATGAGGAACAGAAATGTAGCCAGAAGGAGAGTTGTTCAGAGCCTTGAAGTTTAGGATGAAGAGCTTGGACTTGAATCAGCTTCCTTTACCTTCCACATCAAAGAGGGGAGTGACATGATCCAGGCAATAGGTGAGAAATCCCTTATCCTACAGGTTTCATGCTATATTAATAGGAAACGTACTCACAAAGCTGAAGCATTTAAGAGAGAAAAAAGAAGTATGAACAAAATGGCCTATAGATAAGGAATATTAATTTGACATTCAAGCTGCAGTTCAGTTAGTAGCCATCTTTTTGTTGGCACTACTTTTGTGGCAAAAGCATACCTGCACAGTAATATTTAAACAGAATGAACAGTGAAGAAATAGGTCCACATGGCATTGATTTTGTGAGGTGAAAAGTGTTCTGCACAGTGGCTTTGTGAATATAATTTGTTTCCTGTGTTGTTTTATGCTCCGGTCAACCATAGAAAAATTGAGACATCCTTTGATTTTGTTTTAGCAGA
The DNA here is from genome assembly GCA_025447955.1 of Psilopsiagon aurifrons. Lineage (NCBI taxonomy): Eukaryota > Metazoa > Chordata > Aves > Psittaciformes > Psittacidae > Psilopsiagon > Psilopsiagon aurifrons. Next base: position 29,289 of record JAOEHY010003807.1, on the reverse strand, counting down.
CATGAGCTCTTGGTCACCTTCATTTTTGTATTTGAAAGAAGCTTGAAATAGGGGGAGTGTTTCAGAGTTTTGTCTCTGTAGTAGTGTGCCTTGCAGTGGAGCAGTTCAAATCAGCTTGCATGCTGAAAGCATCTTAGCTGCAGGTTCACAAAGTTCTGGTGGGCTGCTTTTCTCAAGAGCAAATTATTCTGCCATTCAAGATGTTTTTCACTGACTGAGTTTATTTGCATCTTAGCTCTGCTACCACTGCATGGCATCCTACAGAGTAGAGAACTCTGATAATAATTTTAAAAGGTAACAAGGAAAGTACATATTTGAGACACACTGAATTTGAATTTTGGTGGAACCTATATTTTTGTTCAATATAGAGGGTTTGCAGGAGATATGTAGAAGGTTGTCCCATGCAGAATTAAAGCTGGTAATGCTGACTGGCTTAGAAGGGAGGGCAGTGGGCTCTGTTTCTTTTCCTTGGTGGCTAAGGAGAGGTTGCAGAAGATCCCATGGTGGCCAATGGTTTCGTGTTTCTCACGTCATAAAATGCTACAGAGCAGAGCAATGAGCAGGGCAAGAAGTGTGTATGTCTCTTAGTATGTCTGTGTGTGCATGTATAATGTTATATTAACATTATATAATGTTATGTACATATATAATGTTATATTAATGTATATAAACAACTATAATCCTGAAGTGCAAGAAGAATGGCAAGTTTGCAACAGTTGTTACAGTTCGCTTCCAGCTTAAATAGTTACCCTGCTGTCTTTTCAGTACATATCTGGTAGAGATGTAGTTTGTTAATGTTTAAACTGCATCTTGAAGATCGAAAGCTTTTTTTAAGTGTTGAATATTGTCACTGTTACTCATCTTTACTGTTATATGTGACTTTATGGACGCACAAGGGGCTCTAGCAGCTGACAGTGTTTATTCCATTTGTAGGTCCATATACTCCTGATAGAGACCTTTTCAGTGTGCTGTATTCTTTCTAATGTTTTATTTCCTTTTGCTCTGATTTTTTCAGAATTCCATTTCTCTGATAGCAAAGGCACTTTTCCTCCTTCCTAGGTCCTGTATGGTTTAACACGTTAGCTCATTCGTAACACCCTTCCAGTGCTACAGTCAGAATTGTTTATTGGGTTCTGCTGGAACCTGGATCTGTGGAATATTCTAAGATGAAATTGCTTTTTTTTGATGTTTTTGGAAACCATTTGCTGAGCTAACTCATCCCCGTGGTTATCTTTTGTGATCTCTCATGATCTTGAAGTATTAGAGCAGTTAAACCTGTTTGTGAAGCTGCCTGTATACTAACAGTAATGCTCTGAAGCCTGTCCTTTCAGTTGTAGTGAGTGTGAGGTAGCTGAAAACATCAATAGGATGGGTAAAGCCAGTATCTGATATCTAGCTAATTATTAGAGGAGAAGTTAATGAAAGCTAAATCAGCTGTATTATTTCAGTTACACACATGGAATGAAAGAAAAAAATTGCTGTGCCCCAATGCACAGTAAGTAGCGTGTTTGCCTACCCACACCCACACGTGTGGAAGCATTTTCTTCCCTGGCAGCCTCTTATAATTGCTTATGCCAATGCAATGTAATGACATGGTCTTACTGATACGCTGGTACTGATGGACTACCCTAAAGCAGCCGCATCTCTCTGATCCTCCTTTCTCCCTATCTGCAGGTTTGGAACCTGAAACTTTTATTGCACTCTGGTGCATATAGAATCAAAAAATCAAAGAACGGTTTGAGTATCAAGCAGAATACTTGTCCTTAATGTAAAGGATGGTTGCAACTTGTGCAACACTGCACACAAAGATATATATGCATATGTATGTCTTTTAATGTGGACATACAGATAAATACATATGTATATGTCTGTCCATCTGTGTATCTGGCTACCTATCTATATCATCATGGGGATAGATTTTATTCTTTCAATTTAAAATACACTTTGTTGCATTTTGCTGGTGCTTACAACTCCTATGATTAAACTAAAGAATTACTTGAAAACAATTTTGTATGCCATTTGGAGTCCATAAATACCAAAATTGCAAGGACCTGATATAAATACCAACGCATTTCACTCCTAGTATATATGCAGCATCTTGTGATGTTTCAGATGTTTTAGGCCTTCCCTTGTGTGGATGGGGTTCTTTTCCCTCTGTTTTTTTTTGTTTGTTTTGGGTTTTTTTTTTGTCTGTTTGTTTATTTTTTCCCAGGCATACTGGTGTGCAAGTGCAAATTTCCATAAAGTTTAAATAAGGTGCTTCCTGTAATAATGAATAATTGTGGCTGCTCTCTGGTCTGAATTGTAATTAACCGTGATCAGACTTGTTTGGGGGAGATATTGTTACTGTTATAATTTGACAGGCTACTGTGATTTTGACAGATTAAACAACCTGCAGCATTTACTTGCAGAATCACAGGGAGAAGATGTTCCCCTGCTGCAGCGCTTCTTTCTTAAAAGCAGCAGAAGAATGAATTGAAATCTAGCTGTGGAGGTCCAGTGAGCACAAGCTCACTCAGTTTTTGTAGGTTGTGATAAGAGTTTCCTTTGGAGTGTTCACAATATTGTGCAAGGTGATACTCGTGAATTAGTAAAATCTAGCACTGCGGCTCAGAAAGGGTGAGGTGATCCTTACATGTTCATCTAGCTGATATTTCTGCAGGGTAAGTAAAATCTCTCAGGAAAAAAGGGGGTACCCCAAACAAAATCAAACCCAGAACTACAGAAGAACCATTAAAAATAGCCCTAAATAAACATACTTTCCCTTTTAGAAACAGCAAGTGACCTTATGATCAGATGCAGATGCTTATGTGCTAGAGTGATCTCTGCGGGCTTCGTAGCATTGTATCTGACCACTTGGTCAGCCTGTTTCTGTCTCTCTCCCTTTTTGGGTTAAGAACTGTTCAAAACATTACTGTCTAGTTACTGTGGTGTCTTTCATTTAGATTCTGTTTATTGACTAAACCACAAGGATTCCTGCCCAAAGTACCAGGCAGCCTACGCTTGAATGATTTTGATTTTCTAACATCAGCCCTGGGGTTTATTTGAAAAATGTACATACACTGCAGCTTTAACAAGTCAAGTGACTGCATGATTTTGACCATGGAGTAAAGTGTATCTGAAGATCATTAAATTAAAAAAGGGCGCAGGGGTGGGCGGGGGGAGGAATAAATGTAGTAGTCATTGTACCAGCACTGTGCATGTGTGACACATGTTTTTTGTCTTTTCATCTTCTACAAGAGCCAGAAAGTTTCCTGCCGTTCTCTTTCCAGCTATTGACAAATGATTGCCAGATGTGAGATCTTTGCAGTGCTCTTTCCCCTTCACAAACCTGCAGTGATGGGATATTCGATTCTCCCTTGCCCATTTCATCTCCTTTCCACATCTGCCAGAAACACACAAGCAATACATCCCTACATGAGAGTTTAAAGTTTATTCAGCTCCTCCACTCCCCCCGAGTAAAACATTCAGAGGCAACAGAATGAAGTCCGTGTGACTCTCCATAAATCTCAGTGCATTTCAGAATCAGTTGGGGTGGTTTATTTGTTGTATGTGTCTGGTTTATTTGTTAGTGTATACTTTATATATAAATTTACACACATAGGTGTGTATATGGAAAAGGAGATGTTGGTTTGAGACTGCTCTCGAGTTCCTGTCACTGTCACATTATTTGAATTTCTCTTTTTTCTGATGTTGAAAACAACACATGGCATTTTGCAGGATTGTCTGCTAAAGTGATTGTAATGACCGACTAGAAGCACGTTGGTAATGAGCTCTGTGTGTGAAAGTTTTTAAAACACTTTAAAAAAAAACAGGTGAAAAACTCAAGCCTGTGACAGTAGATGATATGTTACCTCTCACTTTCTTCCAGTTTTGCTACTGGATATTTAGGGAAATTCTAAAGAGATTTTCTTTCAAAGCAACTTTTAGGAATCTAAGTGAGGAACTGATTTTTATCTTAGCAGAAATAATTCTGGAGTGGCCACACACATAATCAGGCAAAAAGCACAAAGGTTTTCTTTTCTGGCACTGCTATCTGCAGTTTGTATTGATGGAGGATATTTTTCCCTTCCAAGTCTTCTTTAAGTGTATTTAACAGAAAAAAAGAAAAGGAGAGAGACAAAGAGGGAAAGAGATGGACAGATTTTCCAGCTCTGACCTTCCTATCGGGTGGCCTAACACAGGTGGCCTTTCTGTTTTAATACTATGCTTTTGGCAAACTGAGAGACCTTCAGTCCCTGACATAGATCAGCTTTTTTTTTTTTTTTTTTTATTAAGTATAAAAAAAAATCCTGTAGAATGTCTGCCATATGTGCTGAAAATAGTGGATGGAATTTCTGGAACAGAAATGCTTGGGGTTGAATCTTAAAAATGCAAGACACTTGCCCCTTTCCTCCCACACCTTTGGAGGAGCCATATCCCTATTTTCAGAATATCCAGACTTATAGCTTCACTTTTTATTTTTTTCTTCTTTTTTTGCTGATGTAAGCCCTCTAGGTCCCTTCTGTAGAGAAAGTACCTGAATCTTGTGAGAGGAACATTGTAAGGGAAATTCTTCTGCTTCAACTCACAGAGTAAAATAAAACCTAAACTCCAACTGAATGTGAGTGAAACTTCAGGATTCAGGGGATTTTGCATTCTGCTTTTGAAGAAGATGGGATAGTGAGATGGTGTTGTAGGTAAGCATTTGTTGCCCATGTAGTTTCCATTTTAATTTCTCTCTTTTTTTTTTTTTTTTCTTTTTTTATTTTAAAGAAAGGACAGGTTAATTTTTGAAAAAACAAAGATAATTTAACACCTTGAGGATCAAGGCAAAGAGTTGTCTGTCTTTTCATTAAACAATCAGGCTTGAAACTCCAGTAGGAGGAGATAAGATATCCTTCAAGTTCAGAATGCTTCACTTAATTTGTCCTTACTAATGCACTGGCTGGTTTCTCATGTCTTCCTTCTTCTCTCACCATGGTTACTCAGGGAGGTAGAGAGGTGCTAAGAAATGGACATGTCATCCGGCCTGTGCACTGAGGGAACGTCCTTCAGAGGACGACTTGTCACTAGCCGTCAAAGAAGAGAGTGGCTTTGAGGTCTCTGAACATCTGGCAGTGCTGCGCAGGAAGCTGAGGGGGTGTCATTAATTGTGATGAAATAATTTAAACCATCAGGAATAAATGAGGCTGTTAAGCTAAGTTCAGATTCCATTTGCTCTGCACATGTGTCTAGCAGCCTGTGTGCAGTTAAAAAAAAAAAAAGAGCTTGTGAGTAGAAGTGAAACAGATACTGTAAATGAAGTGAGTTACAGTGTGATGACATCATGTAGAACAACATTCAGAGAGTGCGTTTGATAAAATTAGTGTGCAGGAAAGAGGTATGTTACTTTGATAAAGTTTTGCTTAAGATCACACCTGATGATGATGGGTAAAGCAAAGGATGGTTTGATGCAGGATTTGTGAAGCTTCCTATGTAGTTTTGAACAGCCTATCTGGTAAACAGAGCTTTTGCCTACAAAGGTTAATGCAGTTTGTCTGTTATTTTATACCTACCAGTCTGCTAACTTTGGAACTGAACCAAGACAGAGATATTTACAAATAAGTGGGTGGCCCCTCAGTGCAATCCTTTTGAAATTTTGCTTGTTTTATTTTGTCAAAGGAAGAAGGGACATTCATTGACAATGAGATTTTTATATCATCTGCATGTTTTATAAAACTTATTATAAAGTGAAGGAATTATACTGCACAGGATTTCAGGAAAATAGAGAAATAGATAACCTTGAACTGGTTGAAAAAAGAAATCGGTAACATTTCACAATTTGCTTTTTGCATGGATATTCCTCAAGTATAGAATTATCAGACTTCACAAATTTTCAGATAGAATGGCTGTGCAAAGTCAAATTCTTTTGAACATGTGTTAGGTGCAAACTCCCTTGTTTCTAACCTTGATGGGCAAATACAACCTGGCATTGTCTGAATAGTGATCTAGTAAGCAGAAACAGTGGAAAGTGGTGATCATGGGCATCTCCAAAAAAGTTTCAGGAGGTTACAGATTAAGCACAGTGCCTTCTTTGGTCACCTGAAATAATAATGCAGGGCTTCATCTGCAGGTAGGACACACATCCAGGGGTCACAGCCTTTGCTTTGGCCATCAACAGCGTAGGTGCTAGTGTTCTCAGAGAGCAGGTAGACTGCTCATAGTTGCGCATCTGGAAGGCTGCTGTAATTTCTGCCAGTTACCAGCAAAATATTACTGAGGTGTGTTCCTGTGACTAGAAGAGAGCATGGGTAAATGATTATGTATTTCTTCTGCTTCTCTGAGAAAGCATCATGATCAGCTTTCAAAACTGTGCTTTTGTTCCATTGTCCAATTGCCTATTTGTGGACTTCCAGTTTTCTTTGGTCAATTACTATTTGGAATTAAGGGTTCTTCAGCATCTAAAGACACAGTACTTTAATTCCCAGTGGATGACTTTAGTATTAATAGAGGTAGGGCTGGCATACTGGACTAATTTTTCCATTTCCCTTGAATGAGTTGGTGCCCCAGAATATTCGTCAGAAAGTAGACATTTTTTTTAAAAAATAAATCTGTTATTCTTTGTGACTTTTAAAACTACTTTCATTAGTAAAAATAGATGTATTTTCTGAAAGTCACTTCTTTTAGCTTGTCTTATGTCTCATCCCAAACAGGATGCAGTGGTATAGCAGGTAGTGCAAAATTATATTTGGCCATAGGAAAGACAGTGTAAGGATCACCAGTGTTTGTGGTTTTTAAACCTTTCAGGGTCTTTCCTTCTCATTGCATACCCTGTTAGTGAACCAAGTGTTTATTTTAGTAAGAAATATTAAGGAAAACCTTGCAATAACAGCCATGTATATATATATAACTTTGACCCAAAAGATTTTTAAATTCATAACTGTGTACCAGTGTTTCCTTCTGCCTGAAACCAAGAAACTGATGCTGTCATTATCAGCGAACTCAGGTTCATATAAGAGCATTCTCCAGAGCACTGAGAAGATCTTGAGAATGCAGGTGGGAGAAGAAGTCAGCAAGTGAACATCTGACACTGTGGGGAGACTGGCTGAACACAGCCTGAGTCCTGGAGGTTCTGAGCACTTTGTATCCCAGTTGAGATTCCAGGTAAAATGGAAAATTGATGCATGTCAGGTTAAGGGGTCTCAATATACATGTATGTGCTGGACTGCAGTGAATTTGAAAAGTGTGTTTGGACAGTCAAAATATTGTTGGTATTTCTAAATTAAAAGCATATTAAATATTTTCTCTCTGAACTGCTTTAGTGGCTGTAGCATAGGTCAAACCCCACCTTGAAATGTTTTTTTTAAATCCAAAATGTTTTTGCAGTATGTATGTGGTGTGTAGTTTGGCTGCTGTGTTGTTGCAGAAAACAAAATGAAGAATTTTAGTTGCTAAGTTTTAGGTGTTTCTCCTGATAAGCATTGGGTTGTTTCTTATTCTGAGATACTGGAGCTTCCTCCCCATCCTTTCAAAAGGAGGTTTTGGTTTTTTTGGTTTGTTTTTTTTTTGTTTTCGTGAAGGATTTTGCAACCCCTGCAATTTTTTGCGCTGGCCTTCTAGACTGTCACTTTCCTTCTACCTAATCCCTATCATGCATCAACTGCATTTGTTTGTATCCTCCTGGAAGCTGTGAAGAAACAATTCTTCAGTAATGTCACTGGAAAATGAATAAATAAAAGCTTTGTGTCACCTAGACTAGTTTCTTTGGCTAATATACTTGGTTTAGATTACTTAAATAGCTTTAACTACAACAGAGTGGAAGAGGAGTGGGAAAGAACAAAAAAGAACTACAGGGATAGTGCTGCAGAGATTGTTAAAACTTAGCAGCACAGTTGTAAAAGTAAACCCTGAGAATGGGATGCGAGGGTGGCTCTACTAGATGAATACAAAACATTACCCTGCTAGCTGCAGCAAAATGCAAACTTTGATTTACTTTAATACTCATAAAACATGATTTTAAGGACCCTGTTTTGTCTTGAAGGAATAAACGAGACATTGTATCCCTCTGAAATCATATGTTAAGCTGGAAAAGTTCAGAGATGTAAATTGAACCCATTTTGTGCATTGAAGATAAATGCACATTTAAGTCAATTTTTGTAGAGCTGTTCTGTGAAGTTCATGATGTAACAGCAGAAATATTGTGATTATGGAACAAGATTTCTTGCTGTACTTTTGTCACCTATTAGGGCCCTTTTGTTTCTCAACTCTGATAACAAAACTCTGAAGGAAGTAGCTCAGACTTCTAAGAACAACATGCTTGACTCCCAGTCACAGTTTTGTTGTTTGGTTCTTGTTTGGGTTTTTTTACTTTCCTAGGATGGGAACTGGATTCTTTTAACCCATTGTCCCCTCCCTCATTAAGTACAAATACCCTCCAGACATTGCTTTCTCAAGACACAGCAAAGTTTGTTATAAATGCAGCCCACTATTTGTGGGCAGTGCTGTGTTGTGCTCTTTTTGCAGAAAAACATTTCTTTCACTTGCATGTTCAGTTTATTAGACACTCCTTCTGTAAACTAGAGGTGCTCTTTGATGTTCAGACAAAACATGTTTTTAGCAACTAATCATAAAATTGGTGGTTAAGGTATGTGAGAAACTTCCCTCAAATGCTGCATTGCTTTGTGGCTGTGTTGGTTTGTTAGTGAAAAAACAATAAAGTAGGAATTGAAATACATGCATTTGAGCAATTGAGAGTTCCACAGAACTGCTCTATATTTGGCACCAACACTTTCACAAACTGAATTACAGGCTTGGAGTACTGGAAGGATTGGGGCCTAACTTTGGATCAGAGAGCTAATGGAATAATATGTGCTCTGGGCGTCCAAATGCATGAGGTAACTGCAGCTTCCACTGATTTCAGTGACATTTTGGAAACCAAGCAGTTATGAGAAGCAGGTGAATAGGGTTTAATTTCCATTTAATTAATAAGAAAAAAGATTGTTCTGAGTGCCATTCACTGGCAGCTAGCAGATAAAAAGCAGCATTACTTTTTTCCAGATCATTGTATGCATCGTTTGTGTGCCTGGATACATCATCCCAATATTGTCCTGCAAATTATATGTGTTTTCTTTTGGGGAGCTGGCTTGAGACATGCTTACTTCTATGGCATCAACAGGTAGCACAAACCCCATGTAATTCGCTTACAAGTATTATGTTTATGAATTGAACCATTAGTGTCTGATGTGGCAGGCATTCCTAGACTCACTCTTGAATTATACTTGATTTATTCCAGTTTAGAATGAACTGATGCAGTAGAACTCCATATATGACAAGGTGAAGTGGTACTTTTGGATTTATTCTGTGCTAAGAAATAAAATTGGCCAGCCTAGTTCTAATTCTTTTTTTTCTAAATAAAGTTACTGGAACTTTTAAACGTTTCCTCCTGAAGAGGCTGTTTCATCTGCCTCTAGATTTTCTTAAATGAGGCAACTTTTTAGTAGTGATTTCTCTCTCAGCGCCATCCTTATTACTTGTGTAAGAGTATTTCTCATTCTTGTGGTTTATGAATTGGTAATTGCTGAATTTTTTTGAATGGATTGTCCATGAGTTAGTTGTTTGGTGTTTTCTTAATGAGAAATAAAAGGATAATAAGACAGTAGGGGTACAATTACATTTTAGTACTATATCTGGATTTTTGTTGGAAGACCTTAACCATGATACTAAGAAGGGTTTTTTCAGTCACAGTTGAGCTATGCATACAAACATACAAATCTGAGTTAGATTTGATCTGTTTTCTAGAAGTTATTCAGGCCAACTCTGATTTTAAGAAGTTATTCTGGCTTACTCTGATTTCACCAAAATAGGAATATATCAATTTGTGCTGAGGTTTATAGTGGAAAACTGGAGCTGTGTAGACAGGAAAGAAGTGGGGTTGGCAGAGTGTTTTGGATACACTGAGGCTGCTCATTTTTTTTGTTACATCTGTGATAAATATATATACAAATAATTGGAAAGGTATCAGTGCTAGATATGGGAAAATAATCTTGAATATAATGATTTTGTTCAAAAAGGAGTGGCAAGAGGAGAAAAAAAACCTACTGCATTTCTTTTCTAACCTTTGCTTACATCAGCCATTTTCTTTGCCTTTAATATACCCTTTTCCCTTGGTTTTCTTTTTTTTTTTCCCCTGTGTTTTCAAAGTTAAGTAGATGTAGATCCTTAATTTGCATGATGCTCAATTTTTGTTGCTTATTCTCTCACACATGTAGATGTGCTTTGTTGCTTATGTTGTTCCTCATACAGTCATAGAATATCTCAAGTTGGAGGGGACCCATACAGATCATCAAGTCCAACTCTATTTTTCTAAGTAGTGGTAGCAACCAGTGCTAGTAGTGATACTGGGGCAAACTTTTGGGATTATATGGTAGCTGACTGAAAGTGTTCTGCATGTGATTTTGCATTTCAGAGTAGATGATAGCTGCTAAATTTTGCAAATGTCTTGACTTTGAAGATGGAATTATGTAAACACTCTTCATGAATTACAATGGGGGTGAGGCAACATGATTTTTCTTTGTGGTTTATTTTTTACTGCCTATTTTATTGATTCCATAGTAGAATACTTTTTGTTTATGTATTTATTTTCATAAATTACCAGGTAAGAGACATTGGATAAGCAGATGAAACAAGATCAAACATTAAGGCAGAGGGCCTTAGGGTGAAGCTAAATTCTTTAATGCTATATTCACTTCTACAGCTGTAGAAACCACCCAGTACTCTTCCTGCTCTCTTCAATGCTGTACAAAGAGCAATGAGGAGGAGCTCAGAATCTCCAAAACTGGAAACAAATGGCAGTGCTTCATGCCTTCACCAGCTTGACAAACTCGAGGTACTAGTGTGGAAAGAAGACTTAATTAGGAAAAGACTTAACTTTTTTAAAAAGTTATTTTTTTTTTAAATCTATATGACTGTGTTAATTATTTGCCTTGCAAAGATCCATAGAAGCTCCAGCTATGGGCCAGGAGTCTGGTCACTGTACAAATGCAGAATAGATCTTATTTTTACAGTGAAGCTATTCCAAAGTGGGATGTTGCAAATACTGTTAATCTTCATGCCAACCATTTGTGAGGATATCAGTAAATGCATGCTAACTGATTCAGAAGTAAGAGGAGGAGTTGTGAAGAAGGAGTGGAGGAAAAGAGGCTTATATTAACTAAAATTTCATGTGGTTAATTCAGTTTTCATTTAGCTTTGCACATGTACTCTGAAATTTCTTTAGGCATGTGGGAGAAGGATAACTAAGCAGACAGAAAGGAAACTGAGGAAGAGGTTGACACAGTTCAGTCGTATGAGACTGAATTGTATTACCATTTCTGGAGGTTGCCTTGGTGGTTAATAGTAGTATGAGGGGGTTGTGGTTTTTTTATTCACACTAAAAGATATGAAACATTTATAGCTATGAGATCTATTTTTTATCAGGTAACGAGTCTAACAGTGAAACCAAACCCTGGTGACAAAGCATAACAAAATGGGATCAGAACCTCCTGATGAAACTTTGTAGGCAACACTAGAAAAGCGTCTGGGCAAAATGGAACCTGAGGTGCGCTTAAGGGAACAAGGCACTTCCTACCTTTAAGTGTACTGTGGGGAGATGAGACAGAAGTGTATGTTTACTTTGAAAATACTTGACTTTTGGGGCAGAAAAAGTGAAATCTATGGGTTGATATTTACTCTGTCTCTTGTTCTCTGCTATCTTTTATCTAGTATTGACTCTTATTCAGTCAACGCAGTCAATATGCAAGGTATGGTGTACCTCAGCATTACATTATGACCTAAAAATGAGAAATGTCACTTATGAGTGGGTGGTAGTCTGCAAGTCTTTTAAAATCTTAACATGTTGATACCATGACTAATTGTAATTCCCTCAGCACAGCCTGAGATATTTTCCTTTGTATGAAAATTGCGGGAGAGGTTGGAGAGTAATTACAGTACCATAAACCACTAGGTCAAGTTATTCAGATCCAGATTTGATCCATTGTCATCTATTTTTCATTCATATGCTTGTGAAATATCAACTCATTTTGGCAGAGACCTGCTCTGAGTTACAATCAGTTTAAAATCTGAGAATCTATCAAAACCATATTTCTAGCTGTAGCAGAATGTATATTTACATTACAGTCTGTCCAACATGAGTAATGTCAACAATAGTACAGTGTACATTTTATTCTAACTAGCAACAGTAGCTCTATCCAAGTTCCAATCAGAGGTACAGTGTAAACACAAAACTAAGTTTTATGTCCTGCTGTGGTAAGCCAGTCATGTTCTGGTTTAAAAAAAAAAAAGGAAAAGAAAGTATGTGTATCTGAGTGTATGAGTATAAAGCTATTGCAATAGTTTTAACAAATGCATTTGAATTATTTTTATAGCAAATGACTTACTGTCATATTCTCCTGCGTTTTAGTTATAAACATAGAAAATGCAGGTTTTGGATTCTTTTTCCTTTTAAAAATAAATGTAATACATTAAAGACCCTAATCAGCAACTGAAATACTTGAATCCTTTTTTTTTATAGGCCTCCATAGTCCATTCCACAGCAAGGCACAGACTTGTCTCAGGACACCTTGCAGAAAGCTAGCTGTAATAATCACAACATAATGCAACTTCCCAGCAACAACAATAGCAAAATTTATTGGGATATGATTGTTTTGCTTGTTACTTTCTTTGAGTAAAACCACATGATTTGTCTAAAATTATATGGGATGGCAGGTCCATTATATGTCCTTTTCCTAATAGCTGCAAAAAACTTCTTCACTCCCTAGCCTCCCCAATGCTTGCTTGCAAAAGATTACGTTTCTTAAAGGAGCAATGATGCGCTTTTTACTTCTTAGAATGAAAATCTTTACCATGTTAGACAAATGGAAGCAAAGCTGTGTAGCTCAGATAAAATGGTTTTCTGAAGATTTTTTGCGTGAAATGAATAATTCTGGGTTTTTTTTAACGTCATTTTTTTTTCTCATCTGGATATGGCAATTTTGCTAAGCTCAAGTTCTTATTTTGTCATGATGAACTCTATTGTAGGTTGTTTCTATACATACTCTGAAGACTGGGTACATGATCTAACTGAATTATTGTCTCTGTGAGCCTTTGCAGCTTGGTTTATACCCAAGACTTACAGTGCAATTATCAATCTAAACTGCCTTTATAATTTTCTAATTTTACAATATGTAATATTTCTACAAATTTAACAAGCTGAAGATTATAAAAAATCATTATGTCTGGTTCAGTGTGGTACCTACAGTGCACAATTTGAGGAGCTTTTTTTTTAAAAAAAGCTAGGTGAGGGAGAGTTTTGAGGAATCTGCTAAGGTTAAATGACTGGTCTTGTTCAAGTAGGAAGGTGACCAATGATATTCGGCAGAGGTGTACATTCATTATCTACTTTATATCTTTGCACAAAGTTTACCAGTCTAGCACACACAAACTCACAAATAATCTGTTAATAATATAATATCATGTGTATAATTATTTTATTACGTTTCTGAAGAAGATCTGTTAAATAATACTCTTCTTAATATGTTCAACTTGCGATAATAGGATATATGTCTCTATGACATGGCATAGACACACACACTCTTTAAAAGAAGGAGGAGTGGGAGGTGGGAAGAGAGAAAGAGGGGGAATTTCAGCAGCTGACATGAGAAAGATCAAGGGGATGCCAAATTACTGGAAGGAAGGAAAGCAGAGAATTGAAGATGAAACGAAAATTAAGGTAACATGTAGATATAATAGCTCAAGAGCAAAAGTACATCTCATGATGCAAGTCTTCAAGAACACTACGGTAAGATGATCTGTTTCTTAATATGAAATAAAATAAAATTCAAGAAGTATGTAAAAAAAAAGCGATTCTTCTAAGAAGTGGAATAATACATTGCTGAAGTAGATAATAAAGTGAAGTGAAACCCATAGTAGTTAAGAGGTTACCCAGGGATACAATTAATCTATAGTAATTAAGTTTTTCTTATACTAAAAATACAACATATAAATGTGTTCCCATGAAGCATTACTCAGTCAGGAGAATAAGGTCTTTAGTATAGACAAACATTTATAATATGAATGCAGAGATCCTTGAGATCTGCACAGTTACCTAGGTCTGTAAAGCCAAATATATTTTTAAAACTTCAGAGAACTGAGGCCTAGGTGCAACAAGAAAATTGCCATCACAGATTTGCGATGAAATATGCGAAAGGTATGATGTCAGAGTATCAAAATTGTATATTGTGTATAAGAATAGGAATATTCTGAAATGCTGATGCATCTCATAAAAGAACATTAATGTTATTAAAGACTTGTGAACTATAATTTACCATGCAATTATAACATGATTTAAACATATAGCTTCTTCCTCTTATAGAGCAATTCTGTTAAAATCGTTCTGAAGTTACATAGAGGAGTGCCCACCATACAGTAATGCCACTAATGTATAAAAGTATAAACTTGGGGGTGCTAAGAGGGATAATATTTTCCTAGGCTATTGGAAAGGTGGAAAAAGAACTGAAGCAGTCTGGGGGGTAGTTAAGTATAACTTACAATTAACTGACTTGAGCAGAAGTCCTCATCCTATCCTTCCTTATGGAACTAGTATGCGTCTACTGGAACATGTTAAACTTTGCATTTTTTTATAGTTAGATTTCAGATGTAAAATGTGACAATAAGGAGGGATCCAGACATTTTGTGGAAGCAGACTTACAGTTCTCTGTCATTTTATGCTTTGAGTTACCATCTACTAGCCACCACTGATGCTAATTGTAGAAGAGCAATATGCTGTGGAACAACATGCATGAAAAAAGGTGACAGATTAAAGCCTACTTGGTCTTGCAGCACATGAGTTACACATAGTGGGATACATCTCCATTTGCTTGTGCATATGTTTGCTGAAAATCATAGCAGTTTAGTCTGGTGCTACATGAAATGTGAATTGAATTTGCAGCATTCCTGTTGTGTGTGGCATGTTTTAAAAAGCCAGTGTAAAGCCTCTTTGAATTTAAAAACCTTGTACAAAGTGATGTTTTGTGACACATTTCTGCTGCCAGTCTATATAACCTCACATTCGCCTTAAGTTGAATTTTGATTGTGGAGCATTAGCATTGGGTGACTTGAAATATGAGAGGAGGATTGCTGATTTCAATTTGTAAATTGGCTTGATTCTAGGAAGACCATAAATGGTTTGGACAAACCATGGAAAACCTTTTCTTTTCTCTTTTAATGACGGGTTTTTCTTCCTGAAAATGAAAATCTATACATTGATAGCTATGGAAACCAAAAGAGAAAAGTTCTTTATTGAATTTTATTTGGCAGCCAGTGAGTTCCATCTACTTCAATGAAAAACACTATGTGGGCTATTTTGGTATGCTCTTTGAGAAGTATTGTGCTTATGACTTCCATGGGACTTTATGATGACTAGAGAAGAAGAATTTGAGAATTCTTGTTTTGGATTATTTTTGTTTGTTTATTTGGAGAATACCCATATGGCAAATGTAGTTGTTTCCCAGTAGACAGCTCCAATTGTGTGCAGATTCACAAGCCTTGAGGAAAGAATTGGATCCGTTGTTGAAAGGGTCATAGTGCGTAGCTGGTTAGCCAGAATTTTGAAGAGTAAGCAAATCATTAGGAGTTTGACATTCAGGGCTCTAATTGTGGTTTTGAGTATTAAGTTAAAGGATCAAAAGTGTTATTCTCTTTGGACCATCTGGAGTTATTCAGGCCAGCAGTAATTGTTCCGTGGATTTAGGACTGTTGTTAAGTTTCTAACATTGTTTGTTGTGGAGTATTCCATCTAGTCCCGTCCTCCCCCCCATCTCTGTTTATTCAGGGGTGGTCTTAAGGTCAGTAGTAGTAGTAGGTGCTTCAAGAAAATATTGGTGTTTTGGGAGAGTGACATCACTTCTGTTGTGTGTGGGCAAGCGTGATAGTCTTTTGCTTTCCTCAGTGGGAGAAATCAGCAAGTATGGTATCGGCAGAAGGTCAGTTGTTCCCTGCCAGAAAGTGCTGACCCTTTGCAAGCTCATCAACATGACTTTCATTTGTAATGACTGTACTTAAATAAGTCTTTGTTCATTAAAATATGCAAGCAAAGCTGCTCCTTCTTTCCATGAATAGCAAGATGCTGATTTAATGAGGACCAGCAAAAGGATGTATGTGGAAAATTGTCACTGGTCAAAATGGTGGGAAGGTGCCAAGGTGAGCAATGCATGGAGCAGATGCAGCTATCTCGCTTCTCCAAAACTAGTATGAATTGGAAGCGTTCACTCCAGAGTTTGCCTAGCCCTTGATTCTCTTTCCTTCCTCTGTATTTTGTGCTCCTTCTCAATCAGATCTCATCCCCCAGCACTAAATCCAGTATACAGGCTTTGGTCTTGTGGCCCAGCCAACCTGAAAAGCAGATTTATGTGAAAAAGACACATTTTAATCATTCATATGGTGATTGGTGGCTCCTGTTGTTACACCACAGTTATCGATCCACCACTGTTGAAGTATATGGCTGAGGAAACATGGCCTGTTGGTTGCTGACTGAATAGGAAGGAAGCATAGAGCTCTTCTAACCAGGGTGGTTCAGAAACTCCATGGTGGTGAATCACTTTGCATTACAACGTGTTTGTTTTGGCTGATATGGCTAGGTTAACATGAATGGGTGCATTTAAAATGCTTGGGATGGATAATAACTATCCATTGCCCTCATATCTGAGTTGGCTGACAGGTGAACTGCTGGAAAGTAATTTATCTGGTAGAACAGGCCTGGTGTAAAATTCCTTCCAAGACAAATATAGCTGCGTGGTGTATGTTTCTACACATTTTATACTGTCAAACAAAACGAGGCATAAACCTTGGTTGGTTCAAGACTATTCAAACAACAGTGTTCAAATTGAGTTCAGATAGCTGTTCCATTTGTAACTGGTTTTGCTATTGGAACAGATTTACAGTTCTGCTAAACCACATGGCACAAAAATGGAGATAAAAAACTCAAGGAAGAAATACTGGCACTGTCTATAGGTGACAGTGACTCATGAAATAGGACACAGGGTCATTCTGTTATCCAGGACCAGATGCTTATATAAAATAGGTCATTTCCTCAAAGTTTGTGTTTTAGTTTGGAAAGACAATGAACAAGAGAAATCTAAGAAGGAAAATTTGTTAAAAATGAAAGCTGAAGGACTGAAACAAAACTGCAATTCTAATAACATTTTATTGGCGCCTGGGAGCCCATGTCTTTGCTACAATCCACTGAATGTTTTATTTTTGTTATAATTACAGTATCTTGCCTGCACTTTGTCCCTCTGATCCTTTGTTAAAGCCCAGATCACTATGTGCAGACTGTGCTTGTAGGTGTGATTTATTGAGTGACAAGTAGCTGTAGGGTAGAACACACGCCTCTGTACCTGAGCAAAGTATTAGACATCACAGAGCTGGGGGGGGCGAGAGAGAGAAGAAAAGCACAGAGCAGTAACACAGCAGCTCCTGGATACAGATCAGACAAGAGGTTCTGCCACAAATCACCTAGAAACATGTCAGACGCTGCATGTTTGTTGTTTTACACTGAGGGCACAGCCGTAGTCCAAAAGTATTGATTCTTTTCTTTGTACAGAGACAGAAACTGTCAGCTGTAGCAGGCTGACCTTGGTATGGCTCAGACAACTATTCCCCACCCTGCCAACCATATGAACCCCACAGGAAAAGTCCAGGCAAGATATGCCAATGTCCGTTTCACATAAACAGAGAGAAACCCAAGCCTGCCGAAACAGCTCCTGTCTCTCCCTCCAGAGGTCCACAGTAGCAGTTCTGCACCACATTTCCTATGACAGAGGATTCGATTTTTTTTCCAGTGCCTCAACATTCAAGAGACATTAATTCTGCTTAATCATTCAAGAATTCAAGAACTGTCTACAGAAGATGGAAGGGAGGGAGGAAGTCACTGCTGCTTCTCACACAGAAAAAGCACTGGTATTTTTTTTTTTATGGGCCTGCTGGGGGAAGTGGGAAACAATCCCACTTTGCACTAATCACGGGCAGGAATGTTTTAATAGAATTGTAATTGTTTGTGATGGTATAGTAAAATGACCCAGGCACATTGAACATGTAAAAACATGACCACATTTCTGGGAAATATTTGAGTTGACTTTAAACATTCTATTGCATTTTATTACAATATATTTCAGTGCAGTAGAGTTATGTGATGTATTTTCAAGGGTTCACTTTTTTACTGATGTTGCTGCCCTCCTAAATACCTTTCTCTTCCCCTCCCCAACCTTAATTCCTTTATTCATTCTGTGATGAACTGAACTCAATAGTGAGGAATGCTTTTCCTATAGAAAAAGTTAACTTGAGTCACAAATTTGACTCCAACAAGTGTTGAAGTCAAATACCCAGTTTGGTACCTGCAAAGGTACAGAAGCTCTGTAAAGCCTTAATCTGCCTATAGTTATCTCCTTCAATCAAGTTCTAATACAACCCTGTGTTCTGACATCATGCTTTGGTCAGTGAATGATTGTGCTTTTGCATCACTGGAAATACTTTGCTGGTCTATTAGACCCTGGTGGTTGCAGTAATGAAAAGATATTGGCAGAAAATAGTTTCCTTCTTTTATTATTATTTGCTTTGTGCTTTTGATAGTATTTTGTATGTGGTGAGTGCCAGATCTTCCCATTTACAATTCATTTGCCTTCTTTATTCAGTAAGTGGAAAAAAGAAGAGTGTTGAAAACAATTTGAAATTGACTGAAAACTATCTGAATTGCCTGGACATTTGAGAGAAGGGTACAACTGAAACTTTCTTACTTACCTGTCTTGTAGATTGACTGTGTCATTTCAATATTTTACATGGCATTCTGGAAACCAATCACACTTAAAGGAAAATTTCAAGAGTGCTTTTACACTAAATCTCTTCCTGTCACCAGAAGAGTGGTTAATACCAAGGTGGAACCTATGCTTTCCCCTTGTTAAGATGTTTGTATTTGTTATAAAGAACATAGCTAAATTCGACAGTTACTTCTTCTGTCCTTTATGCCCCCTCTAATACTGTTGTTGTTAAATACCTTTTTGCCTTATTAAAAAAAAATTTGGTTTTGTTGAAGTAAAAGAAAGGAGATAAAATGCAATTTTGTGATTTTGTGAGACTATGGAATTATATAAATTCGGGTTTTTTCAACCTATTTGTCAGATTTAAAAGAAAAATACCTTAAAAAATACAAATTCTGTTGTTCTATGCCAGTGTCCAGCATCATGTAATAATCAGAGATGTAAATGGTTCCCAAATTATAAACTTTTTTTTTTTTATGGCAGTACGCAATCACAAAGTGGGTGAGGTAGACAATGAATCATGAACAGTGTATACCTTGAGTGTTACAACACACAAATAAAGGAGTAGGTGCTATATTTCATTTGTCTGGAACAGTAGTGAAGCAAAATGGTAGTGTATTGAACGTTACTGTTACTATGTCTTCTGAGGTCCATGTTATACTTTAGAGCAAGGTATTATTCTATTTTCTTTGTGTATATCATAGTCACATGATGTACTTGTGGAATTACATTGCTTTTCAAAGTGTCAACTAGGTTATGCCTTGCCTTGTTAGTATCATGTTTGATTTCTTGGACAGGGTCTATAAATCACTGTCTAATATGCAGGTCTTTTGAAAATGCGCCCAAGGTTTATTGCCAGTAACAGACTAGCGTCCTTACGTGGACTTTCTATGAATAAAACAGATTGATGAGCCATTTTATAGCATTGCAAGCTGTATTATAAATATATCACACTTTTCAGTAATTTAACATGAAGAACAGTCTAATGAGCTACCAGCTATAATCTGCCAGAGAATAGAGGACGCTGCTAAGCTTATAGACCATATGATACAATTTTGATTAGAGGCTAGAAACTTAAAAGATTCTAAGGGCTTTCCCTTGTTTTGTGAGTTTTTTATGTTCTTTTGGAATACTGTATTAACAGGATAGCAAAACAATGCTATCCTAAGTTTGTGTATGACACGTCATAAAATCTGTTGGGTTTTGGGAAAGGACAGAGTAAAAGGAAAAGTTTAAAAAAATTATATAATTCTCGAATAGTTTTTTTTTGTGTGGACTTGGTTGGTTTTTTTGTTTGTTTGTTAAATTTGCCAAAGTAAGAGTTCAAAATTGCTGCTGAAATGTAGGGATTCAGGCAAATCAAATCTAAGAAAATAATAAAAGAAGGAGAAAGAGAGAAGGAATAAAAGTAGAAAAAAGGTTGGGAAAAGGGTGCGTTTCTGGTTTTACTAAAAAAAGGTTATCAAACACTCCCACCTGACTCCATTTTATGCATATTCCCTCTTTACCCACATTTGTATAGTGGGGTAACAGGAAGTTTTGCAGAAATACGATCGGGACTTCTGATCTCTTATACTGGCTATTTGTAGCCATAGTAGTTTTGAGCAAATGAGTAGCCATGCAGTGCATGCAATAAATTGCTTATCAATAAACCTGTGAGAATAGGAGCAGAGATACCATTTCCATGTTTCCATGTATAAAAATTGTCAGTGAAAGGAAGAGTAAAAATTGTACCTGAAGGAGGAAGGGCAGAAACATATAAATAAATAGGCCAGCACTCACTTCTTCCAGTTTACTCTTGTTTAAAGTCTCTCTGTCCAGTTAGAATTATTAAGTAACACCAGCTTTTAGAACCTTTTTCTTAGATTTCTCTTGATCTCTGACTTTGGCCTCCGGAGTCAGATCTTAACTCTGTCAAAATGACTACAAAGGTGAATGCTGATGCACAAATGTTTCCCTGTATAAGAAGCTTGCTTAGAATATATGATTTTAACCTAATTTTAAACTTAGAATTTAAACTTCATTTTTAAATAAAAAGAGGAATTGATTATATGTAACCTATTAATTGAAAAGGTCCTAGAAATTTTCTGAAATGGAGCTATCTGAAAACATTTTGTGGCTTAAAAATAGCTTAGCAACTAGCATACAGTTAAGAACTCAAATGTAAATTTTAAAATAATATTTTTTTACTGTGAAAGCAGACAGGCAGGCAAGCAGTTGAACAGTCTAGGCAATTTTGTTCCTGCAGGTCAAGCATAAAAAGCCTCCGTTACACAGAGTAGAAGGCAAAGCTCAGAAAACACTTTAATTAGTCTTTACAGAATTTATAACAACAGAGTATTTTGCATGAAAACCCTGAACATTTCAGCAACTGCCACTAATCTATAGGGACCTTATTTTCCTATGACATATATCCATATTCTTCACATTATTTAAAGGAGATACCCCATTAATATCCTCTGTACCTCATTAAAAATGAATGATATGTAAACTCCCTTTTTTACAGTCAGTCCATACATATCAGTTGTGTTTTGGATTTAAAAGACCCTTCCAGTTTTAATGCCATTACACTTTTTATATTCCAGTCTGGTTTACAATACATTGAATCCTGTAGCATTCACAGGGTAGCCTGAAGTGGAAGGACTGTTTTCTGATCTAAATAGACAAATTATAAATAAATACTATATGTAAATTTACAGACCCTACTTTGAAGATCTGAGCTGAAATGATGGTATCTTTACCTGAGCAAGGAGGCTGATACCTTGAAACTAGGCTCAAGTCTTTAAATGCCAGTCCTTCTTGAGACTGCTGTTTGAAATCACGGCAGGAATTTATTTTGCCAGATCTCTCGAAAGAATCAAGGTGATGTCTGTTCTCTGTAAACATAAAGGTCCTGATTCTGCATTCATAATGATCTTGTGCCTTTTTATGGAAACTATACTGGCCTGACTTGCAAAAACCAGCAAAGCCCAAAAATCCAGTAGTCACTTCAAAATGTTACCACAATCTGTTGTGTGCATTTGAGGAAATTACACAGTCTCAGCAAGATGTATCAGCATTTCAGTGTTATGACTATACACAGTGCTTGTGAAAAGTTTCATGACTTTTTAGAATGAAGGGCACTATATGAATGAACACTATTATTTTAAGCCTTTGGGGTGTGTGCATGTGTAATTTATTCACATTTCTTTAGTATTTATTTAGCTAAAATCATAGGCATTTTCTTTATGAAATATGTATATAGACTGTGTAAACGGGAACTTACCCAGATTCATCTGAAAAAGGCACCTTATGTTGGGTAAATAGCTGCTAAATTTTAGAAACATAACCTGCATAGGATCACATTTTCTCATGACCTAATATTTGTCCTGCAATATTTTGTTGCGGGTGCCTGCATTCTGGGAAGCTATTCCTAGAGTATTGCCACTTAATGTTCAATTTGTTGTTTCTGCAAACTTTCATGACAGAGGAGAGTCCACAGAATATTCACAGAAAGCACAAAGGAGACAGGAACACAGAGAAAGTTCAGAAGCATTTTGAGTAAAATACATACACATCTAGTCTTCTTTAACAGGATTTTGAAAGATGTAGTATCAAGGGACATGATCCTTCTGAGGAATTACTGTGACACTTGGGCAGTTAAAAATAACAATTTTTACACTATTTAGTGGAAGCATTCATTTTATCTGTTCTTCTGGTCCATAGTTCTAGCAAAGTGTTATGCTTAATTATGCTGTGAGGACAACCCAACTGTTTTCAATGACAGTTTACCTCATGGCATCTAATCCTAGTCCTTACATTACTAGGAAAATAAATCATTTCAGTGTTACATTTTGTGATAGAAACAAGCAAATAAACCCCCTGTAAATCCTGTGTTTGACAGGATAAGGAAGAACAATTTCAAGTGATCATCTCTGCAGATAACTTAGTAGGGTTTGATTGTATTTCTGAGCAGTGGAGAATGAAGAAGGTATGGCTTCAGAGAAGGCTCGAAGCAGTTTTTATCTGAAGGTTGCTGTTTCAAGCCATGTGGATGGGGGACTGAAAGCCAGTTGCCTGAGAGCAAAACTTTTTATTCTTCCATTGATGAAACTGTTTTCACTGTTCTGAAACAGTGTCCTTCGTGTTTTTGCAGTGCCTTGGTGGAGGTGCTGTTTATCCTGTTAATGGTTGTCTGGAATGCCTTTATTATCTCAGACTTCCACTGCCCATTTTTTTCCTTCTACTTTGTTCTTTTAAATGTTCTTCTCACTTTCATTTCATCCTTACTGCTTTCCTCTACCATATGCTACCATTCTTTGTTACCCTGCTGGGCATTATGGTATGGCGAAAGCCGAAACATATTTGGTGTCTCAAAATAAGAAAAAATAAATAAATAAGCCAAATCCAGAGGAGCTGTGCTTCCTCTGTGTTCATGAAGTATTCATCAACACGGGGTTGCGGTTCTCTTTGAAGGGGGATAGTATCTAGTGGAATTGTGATTTATTTCAGTCATTTGTTTTCACTACTGAGAGTCCAAGAGACATCTTGTGTTTATTTCAGAAGGGGCTATGCACCTAAGGGATGGTTTAGAAATGGGAGAAAATGTTAAGCAAACATTTTACTCATGCTGATTGCCTAATTTCAGTGTTTATTTTGATTTCTCTTTTCAATAAATGCTTTTACAAGAGGTCTGGGGAGCTTAATGGGATCCACTCCCTTTTCTTTTGTCTGTAAAGCACCTGAGGAGATAGTTGGAAACATTACCTAACCCATAATGTGTTCTTATCATTGTCAGGAACTTTTAATAGAATTTGTTTGGGAACAGCTTGCTATCTTCTTATTCTTACTATTTAAGTGCACAAACAATGATAACTAATCTCTTTAATTTTCAGATTCACATTTTCTGTGCATTGTCTGATGTTCTTGTCTGTTTGCCCACTTGATTTAATCAGAGCTTGTTTAAGTGGAAACAATCAGAGAAGCAGAGCAGAAAAGTTAAAAACTGCCCTGCTGAAAGTGTAATACAAGCTAGAAGTAATCAATGCACTTCTGGAACAACCTGTGAAAACAGTTCTGTAAGTGGAGGGTCAGTGTTTATTTTGGCTTATGAAACATTAAGATAAATCTTAACTGTGATGAGCAGGTTTTAGCCGAATGATAAACGTTGCTAAGCAACATGTTACTTTGAGTGTTTGCTTACGGTGGGAGAATACTTGGCAGATACAGACAAGTTCCCTATTTATATTTATTTATTTATTTTCCCCATATTTTGAACCTTACTAAGGAGTATTATTCTGCTTAAAAAGGAAGCAGGATGTTGCTGTGAACCTGGGTGCTCTTGGATGTACAGGTACATATTTTATATGTGTTAGACAAAGGTTTAGATTATACCTGCTGTTTTTACGGCAGGTATATTAGGATTAGGAGTTAGGAATTAGGATTTCCTTATTTCTTCACTTTCTTTTCCTTATTTCCTTTCACTTTTCTAAAGCTCAACCTCCAGCAGAGTAACTCCAGTTAGTTTCCTGGAACCATTTCTAGCCTGTTCTGCTGGTCACAGGCCATCTGAAAAGAAAGGGTAGAGAATAGCCAAGTAAAAGAAGCTGTAGGAGAATGCACGTATTAACATTTTCAAGCATATAGGATTTTCAAGCATATAGGATTTATGCTGTTGTACTGGCTGAGGTGCCAGTGGCTTCCATAGTGCCACTTTCTAAATTCCCCAAATGACCTACAGCACTTGAAGGAGTTGCTGAAGACGTTTGTCATTTCTGTTCTGTGGGGGATGGGAAAGGATTCATGTCTGCCTACTGCCCAGGTAGAGTCTTACTGATAGTAGGAATGATTGTAGTCATGGTTGCTGGAGTGCTCAAAAGTAAATTTGTAAGCACCTGTCTCAAGTCTGTTTCTGTTCAGGGAGAAAAAAAAAAACAAAACAAAACCAAACAATGTTGTGGTTTAAGCCCAGCCAGTAACTCGACAATATGCAGCTGCTCGCTCGTCCCCACCTTCTCCCCTCCCTGGGCAGGATGGGGAGGAGAATTGAAAGAATGTAAACCTTATGGGTTGAGATAATAGAAAGAATACCAACAATAACAATAATGGTAATAATAGGATACAACAAGAGAAAAAATGAAAGTTCAGAAATCACAAATGATGCGCAATTACCACCTGCTGATTGATGCCCGGACTGGCCCAAGCAGTGATTGATCCCTTCCGAGTAACATCCCCCAGTTTATGTATGGGGCATGATGTGCTGTGGTATGGAGTACCCCTTTGGCTAGTTTAGGTCAGGTGTCCTGTCTCTGATTCCCCCTGGCTTCTTGTGCCCCTCCTCACTGGCAGAGCATGAGAGACTGAAAAGTCCTAGGTCAGTGTAAGAGCTACTGACAACTAAAACATTGGTCTGTTATCATCATTGTTCTCAGACTGAAACCAAAACACAGCACTGCACTAGGAAGTAGGAAGAAAAAGCAACTGTTATAGCTGAAACCAGGACAAAGAATGACATAATAGCAGTGTCTTTCTTGATAAAAAGCCATATTTTTAAAATATTTATTGTGATTTGCACTGTATTTTGTATAGAAAGGGATGCTGACAATACAGCAGTTAATAACAATAACATACCACACAGAAGTAAAATATATAGGAATATTTGTTAAATGTTTTACAGTTTTGCTTATTTGAAAATACTTTTTTAATATGCTAAGAATTAATAAGGAATATAAAAATATTCAAAATTGTTTTTCAGATTGGTACAATCCACAGCAATTGTACCATTGGATTATTTTGCATTGTGAAAAGATCTCCTAAAGATGTGATTTTCAGTAAAACAAAGGTATCATTGTCATGTGGAAAACCACTCAGTTATTGTAGGTAGTCCTGTTTATTATGCATAATACTTATCATGAGGACAAATAATCCATCAGCAAGTGAGCTGATTTCTGATTAGCTTGTTGAAAGGCAGATGTGGTGGATAACTATGTCCATTGTATTCCTGTTAGGATTTCCTTGACATAAAAATGTCTTCACATTCTCTGCAGCACATGCTGAATGAGTCTCATGCTTGCAAGTGATGCCAGACCTACTGCACGTGCACTGAACAGATAGTATCTGCAAAGTGAGGAAGGACAGTGTGTTTGGGACACTATGGGCTTAGTGCGCATGATCCGATCGCCTGTACACCTGTACCCTTCCCGAAAAGTCAGAGTAATTGTATATGAGTTGCCTGGTAGTTTTTGCAAGCTTATCAGAGAGAGAAATTGTCCTAAAAGCCATCTATGAAGTGCATATACAATGATTTTGATCCTGTTTGGGGATGATGGGCATGTTTATGGTTTATAGATAACCAGGCAGCCCAACTGAAACATGAAGTTACCAGACTTTGGATTGCACATAGACAAAACAGGTTCCCAAGTGTGACAGCACTAATCATGCCTTGTAACGCCTGCATTTTGCAGTGACTTCTGTGCTTAATCTCTTGAAGGTGCAAATATTGTCACACAAGGTGAGGAAGAACCAAAACAAGAAAAAAACTGCCCATAGAATTTGTGTAGATGTTGGTGGGAATTCAGCTGCAGTTTTGCTCAAGTCAAAAATATCTCAGGGAATGTGAATCAAGAGAGTAATACGAATATAAGAAAACTGCCTTCACAGTCTATAAACATATGGGAAGAATAGTTTAGGTAGCCACCTTCTGAGGTTCCATATGTCTTCCATAATTCTTACTGGAACTTTCTAATGCTTCTGTGACATTGAGGATCAGTCTGATCACTGTTGAACAGAGTAATTTTAGGAGGTGCCTTAAAGGAAACAGTCTCACTTGTCTGTAACTGATTTACCTGCTCTTCTTTCGTTGCTGCTACAGATTTGTGGAATTGAGGGATGCTGGATGTGAAAACTATCCCAATCCATTTTAACTGTGATTTTGACATCAATGTGTAACTGCTTTCCCCTGCTGTTTCTGTGCGCCTTCCGTGATGTAATGTGAGGGGTAAACAGAACAGCAGTTGTGAATGTCAGCTTGCAAAACTGAGTGTGAGACTCTGAAAAAATCCTATGGAACAAAGGTGCCTGTGATGGCTTTTTTTCTTAAGGGTTGAGTGCATGTTTAGATTTTCATATTTTTGTTACCCTAACAACTAATCTCAGCTTCTGCAAAACCAGTGCAATTCAGAACTTCATAAAAACCATGTAAGTTAAGCCTCCTTTTCCAGACAAATAGTGAGTATGTGGAAGTCAGGACCTAATAATTACTTTTATTTTTTTTTTTCTTGGAAGTATAGTATTATAGTAGATGACACTGAAGTTTGAATGGAGTTAAGCCTGGAGATTTAGAATTTCATTAAAATACAGTTTTCTAATGTTACAAAATATCATGCTGCCTAGAACGGGAGATCATCGTTGTAGTTGCACATTCTTTGTAATGTTAAGTTAATGCTTATTTGCATTTTAAATTACCTGCCATACTAGTTTTATGTCAGTCACACAGATAACTACCCATTGTTGCCTCTTTGCAATTTTTAAAAATGGACCACGGAAGACATTTTGAACAGATATAGACAGATGTTTACGTCCTCTGTTTTTGAAGATCATTACACATTCACTTACAGGGGATCATATTATTTCTATCTACCTTGAGCTCTAGTCTTTCTTCTTTGATAACCACTTGATGCCATGCTACTCAGCAAAATAGGATTATATTTATTTTTTTTACATGCCTATATATATATTAGACACTCCTGGGGTTTCAGTTGATACTGTATGTAAGTGTAGAATGACTTACAGTGTACGTCAAATTAAGATTTTGGTTTTAACTGTGCTTTCTTCATTCATTAAGATGATAACCTGAAAAGAGCCAACAATCAACAGCACAGTTTTGGACATCTCTTTGGTTTCCGTCACCTTGAAATCATTAATGAACTCTGTGTGTTTGACATCTGTGTGCAGAAGTCAACAAGCCAAGCAGTGAGCTTTTGTTCTGGTTTTGACAAAAGTAATTAGTAGCAGAGCACTGAAATTAGAAGTTAGAAAAATAGGAACATACTTAAATTTTGTGTTAGTAGTAACAGACTCTCACAGTAACAGTTAGAGGTCTGCCAGTTTTTCCATGTTAGATAGATTGACCCAAACTGTACATAATGAGCTATGAAAATAGCATGCAATTGTATTCATAATTTTGTGATGGCTAAACCAGGAAAAAGGTGACTGTCCATGGATGTTAGGTACCTGTCCCCAGTGAATGGAAACCTGCAGGGTTCTCTAAGAATTTTGTTTGCTATCTGAAAAATCAGTAATCACTGTTAGTGATCACATGATTTGTTTTTATGAAACAGGATCTGTCGTGAGGTTTTCATCTGGAGCACTGAACATTTGTAAGGCAGCTGTCCAAAATGTCCATGTAAACTCTCCATGTTAAATAGTTTTCTATGTACTTGTACCTGAATGTCAGGAATCTCAGCACATTCTGAATATCTGGTTTCAAAGCATTACCAGAACATCAAAAAGATCCAGGCATTTGTAAAATTTTGGGACTAGCTACTCTTAAAAATTTCGTGGAATGGGCAATTTTATTTACTCAACCAAAAAAAATTAGGGCAGTTGAGATTTAGAATAGGGACTGCTACTTGTAGACATTTATTTAAGTGTAAGGCTCACTTGCTATTTGTTATACTAGGCGGTTAAGACCATTGCAGTGCCTTTATATGCCTTTTCATCACCTTTGTATAAAAGAAGCTTAGTTGAGTGGGAAGATCTATTACAGTAAGTTCTATAAAGTACAGTTTCCTGCTGTTCTCTCTCACTGAATTGTGATTTTTCTAAATCTATGGAAATTAAACTTTCTTAATGGGACTTTCGCTAATTACTTCCTGGTTCCACTTGGTACACCTTGCTCATTCTGACTATAAGTTGGGAATGAGTGTTCCCCTTTAAAGCATTTTTAAACTTTGAATGAAGCATGATGTCTAATTGTAATCCATTCATATAATCATTTTTCTTGCTTGTGAGATTTTTTTTTACAAAATGCTTCTACACTTGGGGGTGTTGGTCAATGGAAAAATGAACATGAGCCTGCAGTGTGCGCCTGCAGCCCAAAAAGCCAACCGTATCCTGGGCTGTGTCAAAAAGAGCATGACCAGTAGGTCGAGGGAAGTGATCCTGACCCTCTGCTCTGCTCTCGTGAGACCTCACTTGGAGTATTGTGTGCAGTTCTGGTGTCCTCAATATAAAAAGGACATGCAACTGTTGGAGTAAGTCCAGAGGAGGGCCACGAGGATGATCATGGGACTGGAGCACCTCCTGTATGAGGATAGGTTGAGAAAGTTGTGTCTGTTCATCCTGGAGAAGAGAAGGCTGCGTGGAGATCTCATAGCAGCTTTCCAGTATCTGAAGGGGGCTATAGGGATGCTGGGGAAGGACTCTTTGTTAGGGACTGTAGTGAGAGGACAAGGGGTAATGGGTTCAAACTTAAACAGGGGAGGTTTAGATTGGATATGAGGAA
>JAOEHY010003805.1:2678-12767 GCA_025447955.1 Psilopsiagon aurifrons | reverse complement strand
AGGGGCTTGGAGCAACTGCTCCAGTGGAAGGTGTCCCTGCCCATGGCAGGGGTTGGAGCTGGAGGAGCTTTAAGATCCCTTCCAACCCAAAAACTGTTCTGCGATTCTGTGATTTGGAGAAGCACAATTAAACACACAAAAAGACCCCCCTGTTGCCAGAGCCCCATCTCATCCTGACACCAAGGCAAAATGCTCCTGGATTCTGGTCAGGGCACCTCTCAGAAATCGAGCCCTGAGCCTGCTGACCATGGAGGCAAGAAAAGCTGCCATCAGCAGCAAATGGCAACTTTTAGCAATGCTTACTGATAAATCTCCGTAGTTCATTGTCATATTATTGCTTTAAATAATTCATAACCAGCAAGCCTCTCTACTCCAGATGCTGCTCTCTGGTGCAAACATGTTCCTGGTCCCTGTTAGCTGCTTGTCCATCACCCGCTCCTTCCAGTATCCAGACTTCTCTGTGAGGATCACGGAGTCATGGGTGAGAGGTCGAAATGCTCCAGTGATGCATAAACCAGCATCAGGTCCTTTGCCCAGCAAGTTCTGCGCAGCACAGTGGCCAGATAAGTAGGACACACATGCTGGTAGCCAGGCATTGCATTTTGAGACTATGGATGGAGCAGATGGCCAAGCCCTGTGCTGCTGCAGGAGCTGAACCCGCTCTCCCAAGCAGGAGCAGAAGAGTGTTGGAGAAAAGCAAGAAGTGGAGTAAATCCCCCTTGTGCACACATGCAGACAGCCCAGATGCATGGAGGGCTGAACCTACCTCTGATGGAGATGAGTTACAACCACAGGACATTGGGCACTGCACACGCAGACTCTCACCCCAGGAAGCTGACACAAATCCTGATCCAACCAGACCCAAAAGCTGATATTTATTAATGTGAAACAAACACATTACTACTGGTAATTCCTATATTACCAAGGACAGGGCTCCTCCTTTCCCTACTCTTGGTAGTTCATGACGACAGCCATGGATTGAACAGGCTAGACCCTTTGACTTTGGGAAGTCCTGTGAGGCCTGAGTAGCACCAAGTTACAAGCCGTTCCCTGCCTTTTGCAAGGAGGAATATGGGAAATCTGCCCACAAGCACCTCAAATACATCTGTCCCTCTCAGCACAGAACAGCCTTGTTGCCTAAAGCAGGAGCTGAGAGATCTGAGAGTGTTTCTCTGCCTCGGTGAAGTAAATTCCTGCGGCAGGAATACTTTTACCTACTTCAAAGACAGGCTGTGAGCATCTGCTCTCATCAGATGTGGGCAGAGGCAAAATCTGATTAACCCTTGCTCCCTCCTGTCCCTCCATGGGGTGCATGCCTCTGCTGTGAGGCAAAACCCTCGCAGAAACAGCTTGTGGGCTGCACTTTTCTTACCCTTCCCCTGCTGTGATGAGCATCAGCCTTCAGGATGGGAGTAAATAAATAAAATGCAATCCTAAAAGCGCTTTCCAAAACCCAGCTTCAAAGCCAGTTCACCCACAGAGGTTTCCCAGTGCTTCTCCCACTCACCCATCCTCATTATCAGCCCCCTTCTTCCAGCGCCTCCGGGTACCAGTTTTCCCAGCCAAGACAGAGATAAACCCCTGCCCTCGAACTGCTTCTGAGCTGGATTATTATAGGGAAACCCTTGGCTGCAAGGCCAGCTGGGCTGTGTTCACCGCTCTCTCGGGGTGCCCATTCCCAAGGAAAGCAGCTTACATCCCAGCATCGCTGCTGCTGTCCCCCTGAGCGAGCCCCTTCCTAATCAGATTGGAGCAGCTCTGCCAGACACGCGAAAAAGCTCTCGTGGAAGACAAAGAGTAGAGCTGCAGCCCTCCTCCACCAGCTCAAACACAAACACAGCCCCGAAATAGCCGGCATTCCTTTGGCATGGCTGTCCCCCAAGTATTTCGCATCAAACCCGCAAGGCACACACAACTTCTTTTGGTGGTTTCCTGGCTTTTGTTGTTTTTCCAAGCAGATTTTTGCAGGTTACCTTACTGGGATTATTAGTGGGTTTTTCTGTGTAAGAGCATAGCTGAGGTATAGAGAGTTGTGTGCACTGGGACCTCAGCAACCACCGCACCAGAGCTTGGGTTTGGGTCTTGTCCAAAATGCACCAGCTCTCTGCGGTTCCCTCTTGACTTTCTCATTAATAAGCATCATGCCAGGACTGTACGCATCCTGATGCCTATCCTGTTGCTCACAGCATGTCTTGCAATGATAGGAGGTCCTGCACTGGTCAGGGAATGAATGCAGATGGTCCTGCAGGAGCAGGAACTGCTGGTGAGGCCGATAAGATGATGATGAGATGCTGTAATACCCATGCCTAATGTGATCAGGGGATGGAGAGCCCTGCTCTCAGTGGCTGTGCCACTAAAACCCCTTTAACATCCCCAAAATGTCACCCTGCTCTTAGCTCCTCATAATATTTCCTAATAGAAACACAAAAAAAGATGCATTTTATTTTAAACAGAAATAAGTCATTTATCAACCCATCAGTTTGGGCTTCAGTGTTTCTCTCCCTAACCCACAAAGGTCATTCGTAAGGGGCTGTACAAGGTACACATTGACCATGAGGTCCCCTGCTTCTCTTGCTGCCAACCCAATCTTATGAGCCCACCATGATTTGGAGGACACTGACATGGGGAACACGGACACTGATGGGTGCTTTGTTGTGAAGTCCACAGTGATGGTTGTATCAGCCATCCTTGCCCTCATTAGGAATAGCTTAACATCACCCCATCAACTATCAGCCTTCTGGTTGGAAAACTCCACGGAGAACAGGGACTTGGTGAGATGGTAAGTTATAGGTCAGGCTTTGATAATCACTCACCATGGCAGAGCTTCTCTGGAGCATAACTATTGTGGGATATTGCTCCTCCTAACAACCTGAGAAGGAGTTGGCCATACAGAGTGAGGGCTGCAGGTCTGGCCCATCTGCATGATGCTAGTTCATCCTCTGCCTTGAGCTGGGCCTACCTGTAGCGTATCAGACAACTTTATCAGCCTTAACTGATGTGTTGTCTCAGAAACAGATGTGTCCACACTGCAGAGGTGATACCCCAATAGCTATAATGGCTATGGACATGAACACTGATAGCAGGAGTGGCAATTGCAACTGTCTCAGTGGCAATGGTTGCTCGCAGCGGCTTCCTACCTAGTAAAAAGGGCCTCCTATGGTGAGGAGCTCAAAACACTGCACCAAGGACATGTCAGTTGTCAAGAGGCTTGTTTTTTTTCCTTCTTCTTTTCCCCTCTGATGGTTGCCTTAAATGGCAATGTTTTATTTGTCAAGCTTGTTGGAGAAAGCAAGGAGATGCATCTAAACGGCATGGTTTAGTGGGAGGTGTCCCTGCCCATGGCAGCGGGTTGGAACTGGATGATCTTAAGGTCCTTTCCAACCCAAACTATTCTATGATTTTCTATGATTTTATAAGTAAGCTGGATGAGAGGATCAAGGCTTCACCAGGCTCTGCAGAATTGTCGATTAATACTGATTTAGTTTGGAAAGAAGAGGGGCGATGGGGTTTATCACTCCCACTCTCCCCACACTCTCATGACAGGCATGCAGTGTAGACAGATGGAGGTCCACCAGGATCTGCTAGGCTATGTTTCTCTCTTGGACACAAAAACGATCACCCTAAGCTGGCCTCATCCCATTGGGAGAGGCTGTGTGCACTGCCATGGGCCTCAATCCATCAAGGCCAAATCTCTTCCTAATTTGTGAAAGACCAAAGTGAAGATTAAATCTACTGCATGCTAAACCCAACTAAGGACACCCATGGCTCTTGGGGAACTTGGATTTTCCAATACTAAACAGGACTGGATTTGGATGTGAGACAAATCCGAGGCAGGCAATTAAAGGAAGCTTCATTAATTCTTGCTTTTCTTTCCTACAGTTTCTGTCTGCTCATGCTACGGGCAGATATCCAGGGTATCCAGACACTAACTGTCAGTTAGATGGGCAAAAGTTATATATACCCTAGGATATAAATCTCAGCTAGCCATTTACATTCCCTCTGCAGCTCAAGGAGAGCCACTCCTGCAATAGTTAATCCTAAACCACAAAAACAAGTGGAAACTGGCAGCTGAGAACCAAAATTGCTTCTTCTCCCTTTTTAAACAGTAAAAGTGAGTTTTAAGAGAACGACTCCTATTTATTCAAAACCCTTGAGGGACACAAACTGATTCATTTCAGTCACTAAGTCCATCAAAGATTGACGCTTGAGATTTGCTCAGCGAAGTGTTTAGCATTAAACTCAAAGGTATGTTGAAAAGTTTATGCCATAGGTATCCAGGCCCTTGGCTACTTGGTGTCTCTTCAAGGAATTTGAAATGCTGTTTTGCAACTGTCAGCGCAACAGATTTCCTCTGCAGGTAAAGAGCAATCGCCACCAACAAGCCCCAAATCAATTAGAAATCAAAATAGAGCAGTGGCAGGCTATAGAACAGCTTAAACAAATACGTTTGTAGTGTGTTCACCTGGGTAGAAGACACAGTTGAAAACCAAAGAGTGGGCTGTAAGTGTCCAAGTTCTACAATAAGCAACTGGGGAGAATCAGCCCTGATTAAGGGCTATAGTTATGAATTCTAAATGAAAGACATGATTAAAATCAAATCATTCAAATTAAGGCTTTCTTCTTCTGTATTTTAAATGGTGATTAAAATTCATAATCTAAGCCACATCAATTTAAATCAAAGCACCCTCCCATAAAAGGAGGTTTTGAACCCTTTGTGAGGCTTTAATGAGAAAAAAAAAAAAGGACATTCTTCTGTTGAATGCAGTTGATGGGGTTTATTGGTACAATTTCTGGGTAGGAACTATCTTAGAAGCCTACAGAATTGCATAGACTGAGAGTCCTGAGGGCTTTTTTTGAGCTGTCTGGGAAAACTCTCGGGAAACAAGATGATTTTCTACACTAAGGTGTTCTAATAAGCTCAAAACTTACTTTTCCACAGTATTTCACATGACTGTTCAGGGCAGGAATATTTATCACTTGTGCCAAAGAGGTCAGCACCTCTCATTGCTTTTTTGGCATGGGAATTACCCTGAGGCTTGGGCAAGCGTGGAGGTGATGGTGAGCTGAGATTAACTCCTGCACGCTTGAAAAGTAGGGTTAAAGGTGTGATTTTTACTTGATGGCTTTAAGCCAATGTGATACCATGGTCTGTTTTGCTTATGTTTTTGTGCCAGTTGTCTCTCGGCTGGATCAGGAGCCCCACGGGAATTGCTGGTTCATCCCATTTTCAGCATGCCCTCACTGCTGCCCAGCTTTTCCTTGCCACGTGTGATTTTGGTGTGCTTATGGCATTGCTTTGCTTTGGTATCAATTCATATGCCCTTTGAAGGAGGCAGTGGAGAGAACAAACACTTCATAGCGTTGTGTCAAACCAGATCAGGGGGCTGATCCATCTGAAAACTAAACCAATATTACAATAAAGAAGTAGAAAAAGAGGAAAATAAAACAAGAGGGTCATTTCGTGCTTTTGTGGCACTTTGCTACTCTCTCCCCTTTGCCAAGAGAAGCCCATGGGGACAAATGTTTATTCCTTTATTTGTTATTTTAACCTGTGTAGGCTCTGAAACCAAATCAGGTCACCAGCAGCTACAGTGGGGGACGGTGGCTGAAAACATGCATGAACGGGAATGCTGGGTTTGGAGTCTTGCAATCACAGCCTGGTTTGAGGGTGCTCCTAATGCCTGGTAGAAAACTTGCTTCCCTTACCTGTGCCTTAAACATTTCTTATGTTGCTTAATAAATAAGAAATGTCCAAGAAGGTCAACTTTAATTCTTTAATTCCATATATATGTATTTATATATGCACTATATATATATATATCTATCTCCAGGACATTGGTTACCTGATGTTATTCCAGTATAACCCCTGCTAACCAGGTCCATGCTGGGGAGCACAGTGCATGCCTTTAACGCCTCTGCTTTTTCTCATAGTCAAGCATACAGTATCTCGATAAGCAGCATATAACAGTCACCCTGAGACCTATCCTCTTTCCACAGGCTGCAGCAGGATCATTTTCACTTTCCCACTTTTTTCCTCCCCATTTGTGTACGTGGTGGAATGTCTTATCTCACCCTCCTGCTTTAGACTCCAGGGAGGAGAAAAACTATTGCTATTAGGTTTCAAAGAAGGACTTTCTCAATTAGTTTCTTCAAACCCTTCTGGAGAGCCTTTCAAGTCCCCTTTGACAAAGTTGGAAATCTGGCTTTTTCTCTTTGCCATTTAGAGTAAACACCTGAGAAGGCTGCCTTCTCATTTCTCTACAATGGATTTAATAGTTCTTTAAGTACTACAGCTTAACTCTAAGCCAATTTTTACCTCCTCCTCCAGTTAAATTTACTAAAATCTATTAAGGATGAGAGGGAAAATTTCAGCCTTTGCCACTAATAACTATGGCCTTATTCTTACCCTGCAAAATGACCTTCCTCCTCTGCTTCACCAGTCTCGTGAGCCATGTGGCATGAGACCAAAGCTCCCCGCACACAGAGCTTGTAAGACAAAGGAAAAGCCACTGGATTAATCCAATTTTTATTAAGGATGCAAAGAATATGAGCCGGACCTCAAAGCAACATCTAAAATGGGACTAACTCAGAAATAAAATATAATCTTTTTCCATTTTGGAGGAGATTTCAATGCAAATCCTGCCTGCCCTTTTCTAAGGCATCTGTCCTGTAACAGCCTTCCAACACAGACTTGGCTTTTAAACCTAAAGACTGCATTCTTCTTATCTGCCTTTCCATTTTGCAGCCTTTAGGGTGCACTCCTGACCTACCACCAAGAAGTTCTTCCAAACCCTGAAAACCAAATCTTTTTGACCATTCTAAGCTAATACAGATTCTGTTATGCAACATAAGTGCATCCAGAGGCAGATCCTGCGTATTTCTGGTGTAATATCAGACCTTGTCAGGAAGCATGTATGGAGAAAACATCTCTAGGGGTTAAGTCATCCCCAAACGCATCTACATTGCCTTCAAAAGATGCCCATTTCTCTCCATCTAACAGAAACTGCATTCAAGAACGATTCAGCTCCAACCTCAAACAACTTGATTAAGTATCTCAACACATGGTCCTTCCGTGGGAGGCAAAAGCAACTTGCCCACAACTGCAGAAGAGCTGGTAACACCAGGACTCCCAATTTTCCCTTTCTCTGCAAGGCAGTTCATTCCAGCTTGCCCAAATGGGGGCTCATTCGTCTTCTGCTGCCACCCGGCCCCAGCACTACACCGAAACACGGGACCTTGGACACTGGAAGCCAAATCTCAACTGGCATGCAGCGGGTTTATTGCAGATGCACATTGAAAAGCAGCTGAATTCCAACAGCCCCAAATAAACCTTACAGAACCACAGACTGGTTTGTGCTGGAAAGGACCTTAAGGCTCATCCAGTTCCACACCTTCCACTAGAGCAGGTTGCTCCAAGCTCCATCCAACCCGGCCTTGAGCACTGCCAGGGATGGGGCAGCCACAGCTTCTCTGGGCAACCCAGGAAAGGCTCATTCCCCTGTGTTACCCCTTCTGCTCTATGCTGGGCATCGAGGCATTGCACTGAGTTAATTTTAATGAGCCATTTGCATCCTCCTGCCTCCTTGTAATACTTTGTCACCAAAGTGTCACCAGTGTCTGCTGCGTGGTGCTGGCCTGCAGCCAGGCAAGCCGTGAGATGTGCATTATCTATGGGACCGAAAAGGTGCCTGATATATGCAGAGCAGAACGTGCCACAAAGATGCAGAGATTTGCAAAGCTGCCACATTCAGTGATGAGGAAAATATCAGCAAGAAGAGCTGGGACCCAATAAACAAATGATCATTTGAGGACATTGATGCCATTGGGGTATGGAGTAACTTTACCTCTTCAAGGAGACAGGGGTTTTATGTCTTTAGGGTTGATGGGGCAACCTGGTATTTGCTGGTTCCCCATAGCTTTCAGCAATAGTCAGTACTGAAGGCTGACTCTGAGACACATTAAGGCTCAATTCAAGTGAATGTGCGCATGAACCCCCAAATAACCCACCACAGAGCTTTGCCCAGAAGGCAGTAATGCTACTACTGGCTCTTTCCATGACTCCCCCAGGCACTCACTATTTCTAGCACTATTTGCAATTCAAAGCCAGCAGCTAAGGTGAAGCAGGCTCAATCTCAAAGAAACCTGGAGACATTTAAGGCCATGCTGGATGTGGTTCTGGGCTACCTGATATACTTCAAGATGTCCCTGCTCATTGCAGGGGGTTGGACTAGATGAGCTTTGAAGGCCCCTTCCGAGCCAAACTGTTCTATGATTCTGTGAAACCTTCTCCCTTAGCTGTGGATGGAGGAGAAGATGCTGATACCCACGACCTGGAGGTGTAGCTAGGAGAAAACTAGCACTGCATCGGCATGGCCCCACGTTCTCACACTGTAAAGGGGTAGAAACCAGCAGTGCAAAGTCAGCAACTTCTCCTGAATCACAGCAGAGGGCTCAGCTCCAAACTTACCATGTGTCATGATAAAATACCTCTAAATGTCACTTGTCGCTTCTCCCCATGCAGCATCATGAGGTTGCTTCTGGCCATGGAAAGCTGCTGCTGCATTACAGCCTCCTGCTCACCAAGTCTTTGTTGATGCTATTTGCGCTCCAGCAGCCCCAGAGATCCCAACTGAGAGCATCTCCCCATCCTTAAGACACTCACCACATGGTCTCTCCACCAAACAGCACACAGTCTAAGCAAACACATGCAAAATAGAGATACAAACTATGGCACAGACAGTCCTTTAAACAGCATTTCAGCTCTCTGGTTCATAGCATATCATATATGATTTAAGTACAGTAACTTTGTCTCCTCAGCTCTGTCTACCTTCTCTATCAGGGCTATTAGCTCAAAAGTAACACATTTTCTAATCCCAATGCTTAGACACCTTAAACTGGAGCTGTGGCATGGGCAGAGCACATCCCTCCTGCCTCTTCTCTGTTTTAATTGGATCTACATATTCCTCAAGGACCTCCTGAGCAAAGCACTACAAAGCTTCAGCCCAGCCTACAACACACAAACATGCAATTAGAGCTGTTGGCACCTAACAAAGCACAGATGAGCTGTCCTCATCCCTTCCAAGGAACAAAGAAGCAGCAGCAGAAAGCACCTCACCCCATGGTGTGGGACACCATCACATCAGGCACTTTGGAGAAAAAGATGGGGTTTTTTTAAGGTTAAGCCCCAATGGCATGTGGAAGGGGATTTGGGGGAGATGGGCTGTGCATCTCCAAACCCCATAGTGCAATAGGACTGCAAGACCCCCATGCAGAATTAGTCCTGAGCTTGGTTATCTCACAAGCTGCAAGTCTCTTCATCAGGGGCTGTAGTTATGGGACAAGGGGCAACAGGTTTAGGGATGGATTTGCTTGGCAATCCCAAGACCACTGCATCTCTGCAACGGAGTATGCATCAAAGCACTGGGGTTATGGTGAGCTGAGCCCAGGTAGTTGGAAAACAACAAACGCCAGATGGCTGCATGGTTTAGAAGTGAAAAAAAGGAAGGTTGGGTCAGCTCTCTGTGAAGGAGAGGGCAGGCATTGCAAGAATTCCAAAACAACATCCTTAGGTGGAGGTTGGCCAGTTATGGGAGAAACTGTGCACGTAAA
This sequence comes from Psilopsiagon aurifrons, assembly GCA_025447955.1. NCBI lineage: Eukaryota > Metazoa > Chordata > Aves > Psittaciformes > Psittacidae > Psilopsiagon > Psilopsiagon aurifrons. Next base: position 3,158 of record JAOEHY010003805.1, on the reverse strand, counting down.
CAGGCTTTCGAGAAGGAAGTTGGCAGAAGTATGTGAAAAGGCTTCGGATGGGTTGTGAGATCTCACATGCCTGCACACGGGGAATGGACCAAACCGGGCCACCCGGATTCCTGCAAAGGGCAAACCCTCCCGTGACGTTGAGGTTGGCTGTGGAGCAAGACTGAAGGTGAGGTGGATGCTCAGGCTGCATGTTTCTGCCTATGTGTCATTCCTCATCAGATCAACAGCTAGAAAGGAGGAATTTTTGTGCCCCCGTGGATGTGTTGTTCACTACGTGCTTGGTCCTACTACTGCTTGGACCACTTGGAGATGTAGTTACTGAGTGCACCCAGGCTTGGGGCTTGGGAAGCACAGAGCAGCTCAGCTGGATGTGATGAAAAAGGATAGATTCAGGTTATATATTAGGCAGAAGCTCTTTGCTGTGAGGGTGCTGAGGCGCTGGCACAGGGTGCCCAGAGAAGCTGTGGCTGCCCCATCCCT
>JAOEHY010003802.1:6705-33033 GCA_025447955.1 Psilopsiagon aurifrons | reverse complement strand
AACTCCGGCGCCGAGCGGGCCGCCCCGCCGGGCCTCGGCGGGAGCTGCTCCCGGCCGCCGGCGGGGCCCGCCCCGGCCCTGACCCGCGGGCAGCAGTGGCGGCCGCGGTTATGGCAGCGGCGTTTCGGCTGACTCCGACTGCAGACACGGGGCCTGGCTCGGACAGGTCCCCTGTGAAAAGCCGGTGCTGTGCCAGGCCCGGCCTCCTGCCCGCACCCTTCTATCTACCTACCTACCGGGTCGCTGGGGGAGCCGCCATGTTTCACACCGGGTACTGCTTGGTGAAGAAAACAAGCACAACCGGCATCCATTTAAAGCAAAATTAATGCTAATTAACCGTAATTAACAACTCGAAGGACAACATTTACTCAGCAAGCTGCAGATACTGCAGCAGCAGGCTGAAGATGGGGTGCGGGAAAGGAAAATAAACCTTAGGGTAGGCTCTGTCAGATGCGCAGCCCCACTGCAATGGGGTTAATCCATTCTCCTTGACGGCTGCCCTTCTCAGCCCTCTGCTGCCAGAGGTCCCTGCCCCTGCAGCAGCCCGGATCTGTCACCCCACACGCATCTGCCCCAGACGCTCACAAGCCATCCATCCTACACCAAGGGCACTGTGGAAACTCCTGACAGCACTGGTGAGCAGAGCAGTTCTAGTATGAATGGTACTTCTCAGCTTGCAGAGGCCTCCTGACGCTGTGTGTGGGTGCTTCCCATGACCAGCAAAGCCCAGGCACCTATTTCATTCTGCTAACCAGCGATGCTGCATTAGTCAAGGCTCCAGTGATGAAGTTTAGCTTCCCATGGTTGCCTCACCACAGGCAGGCTCAAATCAGTGCCTCCACAAACAGCGGCAGCATCCCAAGGGCATGCATGTGGCTGCTGTGGGGGGCTCTCATGGGAGCAGAGAGAAGGAGTCACAGGCACACAGGCCTCCCACCGCCATGGGATGTGTCACCAGCCCCAGGGTGCCGCCGCCAGACCAGCCTGGACTTTCTCACATTAGCAGCAAAAATGTTGGTGGTGGGATGGTGGGCAGGAGCAGGGCATGATGCTGAAAGCTCCCAGCCACGCTCTCTTCACACAGGAGCCCCTGGCCCCTCTCCTAGCCAGCTGCATGCCTTGATGCGTGCATATCATGCTCTGAAATCCTCCCGAGTTGAAGGGCTGAGCTGTCCTCTCTGTAAGGGGCACAGGCTGTGATGCAGGCAGGTTTGGCAGGGGCCAGGTCTGCACAGGGCAGGCACAGGAAGGGTCATGTTGGACAAGGTAGCAGTAGTTGGGAGGGAGCTGCAGGACTGGTCCCTGCCAGCAACAGCCTCGCCAGATGGCTGTTATGGCCTTGTCTGCACAGCAAAGCTGCTCTGGCCCCAACAAGCCTTGCTTTGAGCCAGCCAGCCGTGCCAGCCTCACTCCCTACACCCTGGCAGGGAGCAGCTTCTGACCACCTCTAGCGGCACAGGCCTGCCCCACTGCTGCCTCCAAATCCAGATTCCGTCTCCCTGCACTCCCCTGCACTCAGAACATGTAATTCCCTCCCTTGTTCTTCCACTCACCTTTTTATGTGGCTTGGGGTTATCTTTTCTTTGCCTTGCAGCAGCTTTCCAGCCCAAGGTATTGGGAGGCACAACCCACAGCACAATGACAGCAACCTTGGGAACCAACATGGACCCCCGCAACAGACGCATGCAGTCACACTCCACTTTAGATTGGCACAGCTTTTCTTGCACACCAAGCCTCTGCCAGCTCCTGGGAGGAAGGCTGGGAAGAGATTAAGTAGCTAAGAATCTCACTGGCAAATGAGTATGGCTCTTTTCTTTTCTATCAATTCCTTAACTTCGCTTTTATCATGAAATGTGGAGGAGAATACGCTGACTGATACAGCTGGTTTAGCATGCTCTCCTAGGGTAGAAAAATGTCTTTTTGCCACCAAGGCCTATTCTGGCTATGCAAGCTAAATAAAGAATCCTGGCAAAAGCATTTGCTGGAAGAACCACCTCTCTGCTAGGATTTTTGCCAATATAGAAATGTATTTCATTCTGTCTTCTCTCCCCACCCCCAATTTCCCACCTGCCGTCTACACCCTTGGCTGACAGGACTACAGGACAAGGATCTGTAGCTTTGGCCTCATGCAGGAAGATTGGATTTTGTTTTTCACACCCTTGCAGACCACTTCTGAGTGCACTGGGAGCAGCCAAGGCTGCTGTGGGGCAGTGGGAGACCTTGGAGGGGTTTTCTGAACCTCTCTGTGGGCTTGGAGGTTGGGCACTGAGCCTGTACCCACTCCATCCCCTCCAGTGAAAGGTGTCACTCCTGCCTGGAAAACCACGTGGTGGTAGATGTGCATCTCACAGGAATGGGAAATGCAAAAGCCCTGGAGTGCAAGAGGAAGTGTGTTCTGTCTGCACAGACACATAACCTCAGTGAGAACAAGTACATACAGGTGGGACTAGGTGCATACCAGAACAGGTTTCAGACCCCTTCTCCTGTGGCTAAGTATATCTCCATTTCCTCTTCATATATATATATGTATGTGTATATACATTTATATGTACGTGTATATATGTATGCATGTATATACACCTACACACCCATTTTATATCTAGCCACTAACGCTGAGGTTTTCCTAAGGCAGCCGCCCTGTGTCCTCCACAGCCCAAGTAGCCGTGCAGAGTCCCTCTACCACAGCCAGGCACTTGGCTTCTCCTACAGACTGCCCTCTCCCTGCTCTGCACACGCTGGGGACATCCTTCCCCACCCCTATACTGCTTTCTTTAATATCTCTGCCCAGCTGCGGTTTATAAGTTGTTTGACTCTTTTCTAGGAACAGATAGAGATCGCAGTTACCCAGAATCCAAAAACGCAGACAGCTTGAAATGTGGTTAGGCTCTGCCCTACTTTCATTGAGCTGAGAGTAAGGCTCTGCCAAGGTGCTCAGGGGAGAGGACAAGAGGAGAGAAGGAGAAAAGAGAAAGACCCATCTCAGCAAACCACCCTTCTCCTGCCCCAAGAAGCAAACCCAACTTGTTCCCCCAAGCCTGCTGTGTCTGTTTGAACTACAGCACTTCTCCTCCTGGTTTGCCCAGGATGTGCAGGTGAGCAGGGCATGGAGATGGGAAGCCTGGGAGAGATGCTCTCCTGCCTTGTAACACTTGACACCGGCACGGGCATCTCCCCAGGCTGAGAGAGGTCTGAGGGTTTTGCTGACTCAGGGCCATGAGTATGGCAACGCTGGGAGTGCTGCCGATTAAGAATGAGATGTGTGGGCAGAGGTTTTACTGTCCACACACTCACTGACTGCTTTTCCCTATACTAAGTTGCTCCGAGGCCAGGAGAGATGCAGAAGTGGAACTCCCCTCCCATGAGAAATCCCCTGCCTGGGAGGCCCGTGCTGGGTTGCAGAGCTGCTGTGAGGCTGTGCCTGCACAGTGAGCACGGCTCCCTTGCACCATCAGCCCCCTCCGACAGCAATACTTACAGGAATACGCACTGACCTGGAAAGGGATACTGCTGAAAAAGTCACCAGGAGGCCTTTCTCCTTCTCTCAGTGGGGCCAGCCCACACAACCAACCTGCAGACAAGGAAAGCATTTCGCACACCTGTTTTACCCAGGGTCTGATTTTCATAACCCTGGGCTTTTCTCACAAGCACCAATGGTGTGCAGAGGAGATGGGACTCAGGTAGGGGAGAACAACTTGCACTCTGGCTCTGTGACTTTCTTCAAAGTAGAGAATATTTGCTAAGCAATTCCACCTATATTCCTCCAGCTTTGGAACAGTTATATAGACAGACAAGCCACTTGCTGCCACTGATATTTTAAGGGCATTCATCAATCCTGCTTGGAAGGGCATGTATCAAAGCAAGGATCAGAGCAGCTGTGGGGTATTTTTCTGGTGCTTTCACTAGTGGTAGCAACAGTGAGGCATTTCGGGAGACTGGATTGCTGCAGTCAGGGCCATTGAGAGATGCCTGGAAGATGGTATAGTCCAAGATCATTGCAGTATTTATTAACATCATTTACAAGGACTGACTTGAACAGCCTTGGAAGGAAGAATGAAAAAATGCCAGCAAACACATTATGCTTTCCTGCAAGAGGTTTTTTCACCTTATCGAAAAGCTTTGTTAGAAAGAATGATGAGAATGGTAATAATAAGGCACTATAATTATACCTGATCCTTCTATAATCTCTCTCTCTGTAGAGTTCGGGAGCTCTTTACTGCTATTATTGGATTTGAACAGTCCCATCTGGATAACGTATGACTGATTTGTTTGCATGGCTTATTTTAGGTATTTTGGCATGTACATTAGAGTTGCCTTTGTGTCTGGCCAATTCCCTGCACAGTTCATAAGAGCAGGAAAAGACCTTCAGCTGCTATTCTCCACCACCCCATTCTCCCATCCCGATGCCTTGGAGAGTTCTTCACAGAAGTCCAAGGATGAAAGGTGCCATCAGTCCCTCCTAAATTAGTACCGTGGACTGAGGTTTACAACCAGGAGGCTGGATAATACCTAGAACATCTGGATTTGCACCTGTATAATTTTAGGCTTGAGATTCAATGAATCCCAAAACAAGCCCAGATGCACCTAAAAGTCTAGTGGCAAAGGCCTGGCACATACCTTTTTCTAATGTACTTGCTCTGTGGTCAGAATAGTTGCTACCTTTTAGGCTGAAGCCTTTAAACAAGGGGGTCTGCTGTGTGCACACATTCCAGGCATGCACAGAACCAGGGAAGGCGTGATGGATGCTCGCGTCTTTCCGGACTCAGCATTCCTTGCAATGCCATCTCAGTTACAGTGACGCTGGCAAGCTCCCACCACAGCTCTCCTTCCCTGTGGTGGCTAAATGAGTGAGCAGCTCCAGGAACATCAAGAACTTTGTTGGCCTCTTGCAGGAGTTCTTGGGTGTGTGAAAGTGGGCACTTGCTGCTTCACTCTGCAAAGGCCAGCAGAAGAGACGTAATGGAAAAGAATTCAATTCATGCTTAAGAATGTTACTATGAAGAATTAGATTTTAAAAAAATGAATATAAGCAGGACACAAAACCTGTGGCTTGCATTACCTGAACTGTTTTCAGCCTGAAATTCACACAATTGTCACTAGCTTACTGTGCAGGGAGTAAAACTGAACTTTCAGGCTGAATCCCCATAAAACTTAACAAACACAAGTTGCCCAATTCTTTTGTTGTTCCCAATGCTTTTTAAGGACCTTTTTTTCCTGCTGCATCCTTTCCATGTCCCACCTAGCCTCATCAGCACACAGGTGGGGTTTCCAGTGCCTACCCATCCCCAAGGCTGCCAGCACATTTTGTTGAGGAGTTAAAAGGACACATTAGTCCTGCCTTAGGTTTCCCTCCAACTTCATTTCTGGAGTACCACATCCAGTCTTCTAGCTTTCATTCTCTTAGATTCTTTACAGCAGTCTTTGTCAATTTGTTTACTTCTGGTTTATTTTTGAAAGACAAACCCCCAATGGACATAAGCTCTCAAGTCCCTTTTGAAAATGCTGTCTTGTCTGTAAGTGCTTTGTTTGTGATCCTCTCCAATCCTTTAGGCTATTGTTTGCGAGCTGGAAGGCATCTATGCTTGGGCTAATCACGTCAAATGCCAGCAATTCCCCCAGCATGATTTGTTGCACAAGCCAGTGGGAGCAGGGTTTGTTTTGATTACATTTAGTGTGGAAAACCCACATTTGCTCACATTGGCCTGACAAAAAAAGAGGGAGTGGAGGGGCTAATCCAAAATCATACAAGGGGAACAACAATGGGGTTATTAATTTCAATGGCATCTGGGACCAGCTCAAAAACTGACAGCTCTGATGGCAAAGGTGGTGTCTTGGGAAAGTAGGTAGCCCAGGAACTAAAAAAAATCTTGCTTTAAAAGTGTGTGCACATCATTTACTGTGGGTTGGATGGATCAAATACAGATCTAGGAGGCTGCCAGCGCTGTATGGTGTTTTGCACAGCTTTTTCCTCAAACCTGTGCCACTCCTTTCTAAGATGAGGTTAGTCAGGCTGGAACCCCCCAGCCCTGTCCCCTGCTAGCATGGCTGAGCAGACCAGTCCCAGCCACCACCTTGGGCTGATGCTGGCCTCCCCCAAGGCCCTCAGCTGACAAATCAGACTCTCAGTCATTCTGGAGGATGGTAACGTTTTTCTCCCCAGCCTGTGCCTGTTCTTGCCTCCAGGCATCAGATGGGTGTCCTAATTTCTCTGCTTCTGGAAGCCAGGAGGAAGCATCCAAGGGCTGCTCCCACTGGGGCTGCTGTCAAGCTGCTGTGGGGGCACACAACTGCAGGCTGTGAGGTGGGGGTATGGGTCTGCCATGCGCAGACACCCCGTCTGCCTTGAGAGGCCCCAGCACACGTACCAGGAGCTCCACACACCCCAGAGCTCAGCTATCCCCTCTGCTGAGCCACTGCCTTTGCTGGCCTCTGCTGCATCCCTGCAGTTGAGCCTAAGTCTGAGCTTAGGCTGGCTTGTTCTCTCAACTCCTTCCATAGCAGAGGGGTGCCCAATAAGGCACAGAGCTCAAAGTTGCACCTGGATCCCAGCTCTCCCCTATTTCCCAACACAGCTTTTCCTTCTCCAGAGGTGCTCCATTAGTCACCATTAATCCCTTTTTGTATTCACAAACAGGTTAACCTTGCCAATGGTCTGTGGCAGGGATTTCCACAGCTTAAGCTATATGTTGCATGAAGAAATGTTTCCTTCTGCTTCCTCTGAGTCTTGCACTTGAGTATTTTGTCAGATGCCTCTTTGTTTAAGAGAACACACTTACATGGTCACCTATTCCATGGCATTTAGCGTCATAGAACTCTGAAGCAGACCTCAGCCAGCTCTTTTCCAGCTGAATGCACCTGGTTTATCAAGCCAGCCCTTACATGGGAAGCATTTGGAAGTACTCTGCTTTGCCTGACTCAAAACCTCAGCTCCACCAGCTCTAGCTGAGATCACAAGGCAGCAGGAGCACACAGAGACCAGGCAGCTCTGCAGGGAGGCATCAGGAGTCACAGAGCAGTTCTGCCACATCTCCCTCTCCCTTTGACACCTGCTTTGCCTTTGAACACTGCCCTCAGTAGCCCTGCGCTCGCCGCAGGGCAGGCAGAAACTTCCAGTGCATGCAGTTACTGATGCCAAACATCTAAAGAGCCTGTGCAAAATGAGCTCAGTGAAACAAAGCCATCATGCTCCCCTAACCATGGTATCCTTGTAAATTAAGGGGTTTAGCACATATGAAGACTAATTATGCAACTACACATTTTCGGAGGGACATCGGGGTAAGGGTCCAAAACCAAGACCCAGCTATGTGTACACAGAAGGTTTTATTTTGAAGCTGAACTGTCTAGGAGGAGCTCATTTCCAAACACAGAGGATGCCCAAATATTAATACATTTTTGGAAATGCTTTTGCACAAACTTGTGCTTTTAAAGTGAATCCTGAACCATCGAGGCATATCCCTAATGGCATACAGACCCTGATGTCAGAGGTAATCAAGCACTATTGCAAGAGCTGCTGGCTGTGGGGCCCCTCCTGCACACACACATGGGTACATATGGAAGTTATTAACAAGTTTCAGCGGAGGATTTTGGGAAGTTAACCCCTGAGGCCCCAGAGCACTGCTGACCGACAGCTAGTTGAGAGCAGATGAAGAGCAGTTTCCAGCTGGATGCCTGCAGCGTGTTGGGACTGAAATCCAGGCCCTTCATCGCCTGGTAGAGGAAGCCCCTCTCACAAGGACTAAACTTTTCAACTTCTGCTGTTAGGAAGAAGGGTTGAAAAAAGCCATCTGCGAGGCTGTGTAAGTTTCCTCAACAAACTGAAATGAGTCAGCTGGAGAAATGTATAACATAACATATAAAAATGCAAACAATTTTCTTCAATTCCCCAAATGGCGTTCAAGAGCTTGTGAGGAAGTTTGTAATTTCTTTGCAAGTCCCTTTAGGAGCCACCAAAAGAAACATTTGGATATGGGCCACCAGGAGCTGCTCCTACAAGGTAGAGGGACCGGTTTAGAGGCAGGGCGATTAAAGTGAACATCTCCCACTCAGTTACCCCCAGGATGTAAATTCTTACAGTTTTGCTTTGTACATCTTCTCAAGAGCTGAAAGAAAAAGGCTTTTCTTCCAACATCCACGCAGAAAACGAAGGAGGGCTCTGTAACGCCTGCCACAGCCCATGCACTTTTCATGTTCCTGTTCTTCTCAGATTGGTTTCCTTTCTTGCACCAATCCTGATCTGCAAAGTGACCTCTCCTCAGGAACAATGAGGATACTCACCCATAATGTGGTTTAGACTTCCATAATATCACAATGCTTGGCAGTCATTCACTGCTTTTCATCCACAAATCTCAAATCAATTTGCTGCAGCCCTGCATGGAATTGACTGACTTGTGAGATGGAGATGAGCACTTGCTGTGCAATTAAAAAAAAAAAAAGGAACAAAATAAAGTAGACTTCAGTAAAATCCAAACCATTTCCTCCTCCCTTGGAGAGATTTTCCTAAAGCACAATACTGGCTGCAAATGGGGCTCTTCTGCAGCCCCCAGCCATACAACCCAAGATGTTCGTTTTCAGCCAAATGAGAACAGTTCACAGCCAGGTCAGAGCAATACGGTCAGAAAGCTCTTCCCTCAGTGAGGTACAACCATGGCCATAAACCAGACGCATTCCTGGGCTCAGTTATAAACATGGAAGAAATGAGCCTGCTCTTTCTCCCCTCCCCAGTTTCTGAGAGGAAGGTGGTAAGGCAGACAAGGCAGCTCAGCATCAACACTGCCAAGGAAGAAGAGGATCAAGGGGTCAGGCAGGGTGCCTGGGGGGGCAGAGCCTGTCCCATTCCTCCCGCAGCAGACAGAGAGGGAGGGCAGCTGTGTTGCTTACCCCACCAAGGCAGGGCCTTCACCCAAGAACCAGGGAACAGTCCCAAAACACAAGTGTCCAGAGCCACCTGAGATGCCCACAGGGGATGGCAGGGCAGGCACAGGAGCTATAGGAGACTCACGTTCTGCTGCACGCAAAGCACTGAGAGCGAGCAATGGGATGGTGTCTGAGACCAGAACAAATCCATGGCAGCCAGCAGCAGCTGAAGCAAGCGTGTGGCCTGGGAATGCTCCCAGCAGCACGGGAGGTTTCCCTCCACCAGCATGCCATGCCATGCCACCATCCTGGTCTGGCACACCAGCAGCACGCTCCCTGTGCAGCATCCACCCTTCCCTCCACAGGGGGCTTTGCAACCACAGCCCCTGCAGTGACAGCACCGCCACTGCTCAGCCCCATCACCTCCTCCATGGCCCATCCCACCTCCCTGCCCTATGCAATCACAGGACTCCAGAGCTGTTCAGGGGAAGGAACCCCAGGGAGTCCCCTCCAGTCCAACATGAGGCTCACACCAGGGCCAGTTCTGAGGTCACACGAGGTTGCTCCAGGCTTGACCTGTTGGGCCCTGAAACCTTCCAAGTGTGGAGACCACACAACATCTCCAGGCAATCCACTTCCCATCTGGACTACCTTCATAGGAAAAGGGTTTCCTTGTAGCCAGCCTGGACTTGTTTGCCCTATGTCTGCTGTGGCTTGTTCTACCACTGCACACCACTGTGCTGAGCCTGGCTCCTTGCTGACCTCCTTGCAAGCTGCTGTTAGGTCCCTCTGAAGCCATGTCCTCTCTGGGCTGAACAAGCCCAGCTCCCTCAGCCTCTCTTTGCAGGGTAAATGCTCCAGCTCCCTGAGGTTCTTGAGGTCACCCTCCCTCCCAACTTCAACTCATTACATTTTTGTTGCACCAGGGAGTCCAAAACTGGATGCAATATCCTGAGTGGGGCTTAAGGAACAAAGAGTGCCAGGAGGTGATCACTCCCCTCATCTGCTGGTGGTGCTCCTGTTAATGCAGCCCAGGATGCTGCTGGCCTTTGATGCCAGGCAGCCTGCAGAAGAATTCAGCTTTGCTGTCTGCTGAGGCCTCCTGGTCCTTGCATGTGTTACAGTACCTGGACAGGGCTGCTTCAGGAGCTGGAGATACCAATAACCCTGAGTGACAGTGTGTGTCTGAGCTGGAGATGCACAGGACTCTTCTCTCAGGGTGGGTTGAACCCCAACCCTAGGTGACACTGGCTGGGGTAACACAGGGCACCCAACCCTCACCCAGGGCACCATAGCCTGATTCAGGCATCGGAGGGCTGCACTTCACCATATCTAATGAACCCAGCAACAATGAAAGATGCAATTACCTGCTTAGCTTTTTGCCCTGGCCCTGCACCAGACAACAGCTCTGGAAGAAGCAACACCTAAGCACACACCAGACATCATGCTGCACGTGGACCCTGTGATAGTGAACAATCCCAGCTTATGCCTTTGCACTGGCCTGAGAGCCACAGCAACTGAGTCATAGACAACTGAGCTACCCCTGGCCTCCACGGGACCAAGAGGAGACAGTGCCAAGTAGATGGCCACTTCTCTGGCACTTATTTAACTACCTTGGTTCATAAGCCACTGCCCCAAGGTAGGAGGGCAGGCACCTTGCTGTCAGCACAGTGACACAGCTCTCCAGAGAATAATTCAACGTCTAAGTTAGGCTCCTGTGATGAATCACACTCATCTCTCTGCTGACTCCGTGCTTTGGTTCCTCAGATAAGACACCTGAAGCCAAAAGAGCAAATTCAGAATAATCTCTCCCCCTGTACAGGTCTGAAGGGGAAAGTCAGTGTGAGCTTACAGCTGCCTGCCTGGCTTCAGATGCTTCAGGGTGTGCGGAACAGTTTGGCTCAGATTTGACAGTACCTCAATTTCTCTTTTCACATGGCTGCTTTTAGCCACTTATTTCAATGACATCACACCTGCCTGCAACCCTGAAATGAACCCTAACCTTATTTAAGCCAACCCTCTCATCTGTGCTCGAGCTCACCAGTTTGAGTTCACTGATGCTGTGCCCTGGTCTAGGATCTTGACTTCTCATGCTTCTTTAAAACACTGTACAAGTCTTAAGGTACTAAAAACACTTCTGGAAATCTCACCCTCGTATTTTTAGGAAGTATCTTCTGTTTAGAGAATTCTTTACTTGAATACAGTATAAGATGAATTAAGCTTATTGTTCCCAACTAGGACCATTCATTCATGTTCTGCTTTTGGTCTTTGTAAGAAATTCACTTGTTTGGTTTGAGCTTCATTGCCATGTCTCATCACTAAGCTGAGTTTCCAACATGGCAATGGAATGAAAATATCACCATGTACTCACTGACTTTTAAAAATTAGTGTGAAAACATGTTTATTAAATTTTTTTAAAGTCTTATATAAAAAATCCTTTTGCCTTTTTGGAGGCAAAACCAAAACATCTTTTTATGCTCTGTAGGTGGCAGCAGCATACTATCAGATGAGCATAAGAAAAGGTGCTGGATCCCACCTCTTCACATCCTCCCAGGGCAGACCTGACTCTTCAAACCAGGATTACCTCTGCAGAAATACCATGCCCTTAGTATAAGGTAACTCATCTGCACTCCCCAAAATCTGTTCAAATAAAGCAATGCAAAAGCCAGTGAAGCTGCATGTACTGTACATGGCTGCAATGGTTTTTCTCTTTAGTACAAACATTGGCCTCTGAAGTGGCAGGCACCACATACATGCTGCAAAGAACAAAATAGGTCTCACTCCACCATGGCTACATGAATCTGCCTATGCCTCAGCTGCACTGCTGTGGCACTGGGCTCAGCCACACCACTTCATGAGGACAGATTTGTAACAGAAACAAGCTTAGGCACTTGGGGACAGAAGAAAATGCAGGGCTGACCTGGGAGGATGGGCAACTCACCTTCTTCTCAAGCTTATAAGTTATAAATGGAGCAAAGAGCAGAACTTGGAGTGGATGGAAGGGGGAAATAGCTGCTCTTCAGGTTTGGCTTTACCCCAGGCATCTCTGGGGAAGGCCACACACACTGTGCATGTACTAGGACACAGCTGCCACAGCCAGTGGGTTCATGCCCTGCTCCCCCTGCTCTCCCCTTCCTCGCCCAGCAGCCAGTCCAGCCCCATTGGTGTGGTGCGTGTCCCACCAGCACAGCCACCTAACAGGCATCTCCCTTTGTCTCCCATGTGCACAGCGTCATCTCGCAGCCCAGGGTGGAGATGGGCTGGGGACGATGCTCCTGTCTGATCCTCCCCTTCCACCCGGGGAGGAGACCACCTCCTCCCTCAGGCACATCCCCGAGGAGCCCCCCAGCCCTGCTCCATCCCCTGTTGCAGCACTAGCAGGCAGGCTCTGGCAGCACAGCTCTCGCAGCATAGGCACTGCCTGGCGGCTCCGGCACAGGGGCTCAGAGAAGACAAGGGGGGTTCCCCCCATCTCATCAAAGTGCAAGGGGTTGTTCCGGGTCCCCGCCACCACCAGCTCCAGCAGCCGGACCACACAGTCTGAAAACCAGTTCTTCAGGCGAAAATAGCCCTCCTGGAAAGAGATTCGGAGGCTGACGGGCCCTGTTGGCATCCGCACGCTCAGGCTGAACAAGCAGTTCCCCTGCGAGCTGTCACGCACCAAGTAGGTGCCGACAGGTTCCTGCTGGAGCTTGGCATGAGCTTCTCCCACAGACAAGGGGCCCCAGTAGAAGTCGCTGGCCTGGAGGATACTGAGGGATCGCTCCAGGATTTCCCACTCACAGCTACGAAACATCCGAAACCGATCTGGCAAGCCAGGCGGCACGGGGCTGGGGAGAACGCTCCGATGCTGCCTTTGCGGATGAGAAGCAGTGGTGTGCGTATTGTGCAGATCATCTGGCCTCCCTCTGATCATCTCTCAAAGAGCCCATGGATCCTGGAAAGATTCTGCCTTTACCATGCTTTCTCCTTTGCATGCAGCCTGTGGAACAGAAGAAGAATGAGGCAAATCAAATACCTTCTTCTAACTTGGCAAGTGAATACACTTCACAAGGAAGAAAGACCAGCAAGAGTACCAAAGAGGGTACTAAGCAGTTACTGTATGTTACTGACCCCCATTTGTAAGAATAACCGGGGATATACATGCAGGAAAAATCGTAGAATAGAATCATAGAATGGTTTGGGTGAGAAGGGACCCTCAAAGGTCATCTAGTTCAAACACTTTGCAATGAACAGGGACATCTACTACATCAGATTGCCCAGAACCACATGCAGCCTGGCCTTAAATGTCTCCAGGGATGGCACATCCACCACCTCTCTGGGCAACCTGTGCCAGTATTTTACCACCCTCATTGTAAAAGATCTATTTAAAACCATTGCCCCTCGTCCTGTCACAACACTGCTAAAAAAAGTCTCTCTCCATCTTTCTTATAGGCCCCTTTTATGTACTGAAGGGCTCCAGCTGAGTCCCCACCAGGGCATGGTGGCACCTTACAGAGCTCTGCATCCGCTGGGTCTCAGAGATTCACAGCTAGGGCTCCCCAGCACACCCTTCAGCAGGCTGGTTTCAACCAAGCAGATCTTGGTTATTTCAACATTTCCCTCTGTTGGATGCTTAGGCACTTTTGAGAGTGGTCTTGAAACTGGGAAGGAGAAATGACACCCCAAATCAGAAGGGAACAATTTCCCAAAGCAAGAAAGTCTCACTTATGTTGTCATTCAGTGAGGGGTGGAAAGGTTTTCTCACACCTCTCCAACTCTTTCTCTGACAAAAGGAGAGAGAACAAGACTCAAAAAGAAGATGAGAATGAGCCTTTCCCACCAAGCCTTATGAGTCACTCCCCCATCTCAGGACATTCCTGTTTCACTGCGTCAGGAGAAAGCAAAGGTCTCCATTCAAGACCCCTTCGAGAAATGTTCATCATCAACTTCTGGGATGGGACTGTCCACTTAATGCTGGTACCAGCCACTGCTGATGTCCAAGGAACAGTTCTGCACCTGCCCTTCCAGCCCCATAACTGCTGTTCCTGCTGGAAGGACATCTTCCCCTGCCAGCAGACAGTGCTGCCCTCCTCCTCTGCTTGTGTGCTGCGTTCAAAGGGCCATGCCTTACTGACCCTGCCCTGCTCATCTCCTGTACCTCGTGTCATCACCAGGATGTCTGTTCTCAGAAATGCAAATTCCTGAACTCAGTGTTGCCATCAGCCAAGTCATCTCAATTATACGAAAAAATACATATTCAGCATGTGTGTGTACATATTTATGCATAAACACAAAAACCACAGCTCCAAGCCAGAGAGGCTCATTCTGTGCGAGAAGCTGAGCTGTTACATACCACTTCCCCAGGCCTGACAAGTCAGTAGCTCACCACCATGGCCTGCTCTTGGTCCCTTGACATACTCCATTAACCCAGTCACAGGCAATGACAGCGCAGCCGTGCTCGGAGCAGGGAGCAGAACAGCCTGCTGACATGCAGTCTGCAGCGGAGGAAGACATACGCTCCTCCATCTCTGTGGGCAGCCCTCCCACTGCAGACTCGCAGGAACACTGGGGCTCATGGCGGGAAGGCAGCCAGGGACCTGTGGAGTGCTTGCTCTGGAGGGAGAGCTTCAGGTCAGGCTTAGCTCCTTGCAAGGTTCCCCTTATCTCACCCCCTGTGCCAGCTATTCAAAAGCCTCACGCTCCTTTTGGTGCTCATGCCAGCTGGCTGGCCACACGGACCCCACTCTACACCTGGGAAGAGGACATGGAGCGGCAGGGCCAGATGTCTTTCCCTCACATGGGCACAGTGGTTTTGGAAAGGAGACATCTGTCCCCACCAACATCTCTCTCAAAACTTTACAGTAATACCAATTATGTAGTTGTCAGGTCTCCATACCTAAAGCTATAAACAACACCCTTTCCAAGAGCAGCCTGAGAAGCTTCTCCAGTTTCTAGCCTTGTGATTTGAGTCCCTGGTACTGCTCTGAATGCTGACAGTCCTGCCTTTTAGATCCTGCCCTTTCGCTGTATGTCACAGCAGGAGGGAAATTCCACACCTGGAGAAAGGTGGGAGAGGTAGGAAGGAGTTAATCAAGCCATGGTTTTCTTTTCCTTTAAAAAGACAGAAAAAAGCAGCAGTTGAAAGCTGCTCGGATGGTTCAGCAAGTCAGAATAAATCTTAGGGGAAGCTGATTTAGTGAGCAGAGCACAAGTAAACACAGTCACCATGTGCAGCAACTAGGGCCATCTATCATCACCGAAAACTTGGCACTGTATGTGCCACAAGAAGTTGCAGCATCTCTGTCCCCTTCCATCTCCTCTCTACTGGGCAAGGAAGGTACAGAGCCCTCTGACATTGGCTACTATGGAAAAAGAAGGTCGTACTCCTGACAGATGCCTCCAGGGCTGCAGCTATAGTCTCGAGGGGAGTGAGAAGGAGCCCTGCTCCCACCAACAGCCACTCTTCCCAAACAGCAACTTCACTTGGGTTTAAACAGAAATTTTGCCAATCTCACAGGTCTAGGCTGGAAAATGAACCGGAGCAGGCAACTGTCTTCGTTTCCAGGCTACTTTTGGAAATAGTAACATAGGTAATACGTTTAAGGCTGCTTGGTAGTCCCAGATTTCAACCTGGAGCTGTTCACCCAAGTCCTTTAAGAAAAATGCACTGCTACTATTAGTCTGACTGACTAAGAACCGAGACTCATCGTTTTGAATTCAAACTAACTGCAGAAATAGCACCCTCACAATGTGTTCACTCAGTCTGAAATCCACATATGGGTCAGAGCCTCAGAAAGTGTGAATTTGTTTAGCTTCAGTGACCCATTTCCAACAGATGACTGCCTGGCCTGCAGCACAGCATTAGTTAATTATTAATATTAGCCCTAGAAGTGCTTTTCATATTACCTTTAAGGTTCGCTTTTAATGAGTCAGTAAGTCCTATGTGTACATGGCCTCCCATGTCAAGGACGACAGGCAGACTCTTAGGATTAGGAACAAACCAACCCAGGGTTGTAATGGAATATACGTGTATAATTAGTCATATATAATTAGTTCTGCTTCTGATTTGCCACACCACGATTTTCTCCACCCACCCACCCACCAAAAAGCCCCAAAAACCCAACACTCAAACATGTTTGTACCTCCCTACTGTGAGATAAAACAGAGCTTGCAGCCAAAGCAACATACCCTAAAAAGCAGCATCCTGCTAATTAAAAGACTGGATAAGTTTCCCCAGACCTTCTGATTTACTGCAAGTTCGAGAGCTTTTCAAAATAAGTGCTCTTGACACAGGGCATTCTGACTTCCTCCTCGCTCACTACTCAGGCAAAGCAGTGTGTTTCATACAAGGAGACAATTCTAGTAAAGGAAGGGAATGCACACAGCCTCTGGTGTCAGCCACAGCTTGACAAATCTGGCATGTTCAACAGCAGCTTCAAGTGCTCAACTCTCATGTGTTCTTGCACTCTTCCTCCAGGATACTTGAAAGAGCTTACCTCTTGATATTTACCACCCATAGGAATGAGTTTCTGGATGTCAGGCTTGGAAGTGGTCCAAATTCAGGAGCTCTGATGCGGCACTTCCCAGTTTTTGCAAAGGTTCACTTAAAAGCACATCCATCCTTTGAAAAGAAAGAGACAAACAGGTGACTAAGTGTCGTTATTATTGCTACTTACAAAGCTATGAGTTGATTAGGTCCAGACAACTCACAGATGGCCTAAGGGAAATGCAAAGACCAACAAGTGGCCATCATCTTCTGGAAGCGGAAACCATGAAACCCTTATGTTAAGAGATGACAGCAACAGGAATAAGCTTAAGGATTTAGAACAGCAAACTGAAACTTGTACTCATTGCAACATCATTTAGAGGACCTTATCTGAAACTGTGTAGGTAGCCATTCACTGCCGACTTTTACAAATAGCAACTCAGTCCATTCTGGCCTGCTTCCCCAGCTCTCAAGGCTTTCCTTTCTCACCTTATGGATAGAAAACTAAACCCACTGACCCAGTGGAGCAGCAGACCACCACATGTGCAACTGTGCATCTGTCACTGGACCCATCAGGTAGCTGAAAAAGCAAACCCAGCCTTCAGAATGCCTTTCAGCGGCACTCCCTGTAATGCTTCACTTAACCCTACGCTCCATTACTTAACATCGCCTCTCTGCATGCCCTCCACAAAGCCCAGACTGGTCACACACACCACGAGCCATGTTGACTTGCAGGTAGCAGAACTGTGGGTCTATCCCATTCACTACCCACTCCATTCAGCTTCATCATGTCCCAGTTATCAATCCCACCATTCTAGAGCAGTCAGATGGAGGCTGGGATAATTTGGAAAAGCTCTCCCTGAGATACCCTGTAAGCCCTTGCAGCAGCGTCTTCATTCCAAGCAGCAGAGCCCAAGCAGACATCTCTTGCTTGCTCGTCTGCATGCCACAGAAATGCGCTGCCTTCTTATTTGTGGCTGGAGAGGATGTTTCAAAGGAAAGCTGGAGCAAACGGCTGGAAGAAACCTCCCTGGCAAGAGCCAAGCACGCAGCACTGTGTTTTAATGGTGGGCCAGCCTGGTTCCCACGGCCACCATCTGCCACATGCTGGCAACCACTTAAACCATGATGCCCACACCATGGTGCGTGACCACACCGATACCCTTTGTAGCGAGCACCCCACCACAGCCAAGGTGACCAGGGCAGATCCAGAAAGGGTTTTGTGGAGTGGGAAGGGAAAGGCAGGAGATACACAGGCAGCTGTGCGCCAAAGAGCACAGGAGAGAGGGAGCTGTGGTTAGGAGAGGAATGCGGCGCAGCTCAGCTCAGAGGACCAATGTTAATAACAGCCGATTTCTCCAGCACAAAGCTGGCCTAGGAGACACTGCAGTTCCCTCTATCTCTTATGCCATGGCTATAAATAGAGTTTGATGTGAGGCTGCCATTATGTGTGATACATGAGGGAATATGTGGAAAAAGAAAAAAGGTCCACACACCACACACACATATCCCAAACCAAAACTGTGTTTGTTCCCCTATGAAACCGGCAGTCCAGGATGCAACATTTAATAAAATCAAATAAGCTGGGGCAGCACACGCACTGTGACAGTTCCTGCTTCCACACAAGCAGAGTCATTGAGCAGGAGGATTCTGCATGCAGGCTCTGGGAACCAGCCGCTGGACACCTTGCAAGGATTTGGTCTTATCGAAGCCCTCCCAACATTTGGGGGTTGAAGAACATACTTCAAAACCCACAAATAACTTCCTGATATTTAGGCTTTATACTTCTTATCACAGAAAAACATGACGTGTTTTCTGCATGAATGTGACACTTTGCTGATACAAGCTAAAAGGTTTTTACCCCAAGAAAACCCACAAGACAGTGTAATGTGCACCCAAGATTCTTCAAGGCAGGGAAACCTTCAAGCAGGTTTGGTTTCAACACTACATGCTTCAAATTGAAAGAAAAAAGGAAGGTGGCAATTTACAGGGAAAGCTAATTGCTTTTGCTGGACTCACTGGAAGAGCTGGAAGAAAGACCCTGTTTTCAGGGTCCCCTCCTCACACCGTGGAAATACTGTGCGCATTCAGAACAACTACTTACAAATGAAACAGCCCAATGTGAAACTGTAATCCTGCCGTTTCAGAGTAACAGAGAAGCCGAACTGCTTCCCTGAACTTGAAGGCTGCTGTGCAGTAGCCACAAGCAGCTATAGCATGTTCCACAGTAAGTAAAGCTGTCAAAGCTAGCAACTGACTTCAGGCAAAGACAGCGCCTATTGCAGACTGAATTATCCCCCCATCCTCTAACTGGGCAAAAAAGAATTAAAATAGAAAGTTTGAAAAAGAAAATCAGAAGGGGCTCCTACTAAGTTTCAAAGCTGTAGCTGAGCCCACCCTGCCATGATTTAAGGAAAGAGAGTTGTTGTTACTTACCTCTGGCCAACACAACAGCATTTTTGGTAAGTGAGGGAAGCCCAGTGGCATCGCTCCTGACCTTTCCAGTTTCATAGCAAGCAACCATCCCTGCAAATGCCAGTGCAGGAAAGCTGCATGAAGCCTCAGCCCTGTGCTCAGCTGGAGAACACAGCTCCTGCGGGGCTGCCTTTCCTTTCCTCTACCTCACTGCTCGATGCCTGGGGAAGCAGCCCACCAGGAAGGTAACCGGGGCTCTCCCCAGTTTGCATGCAGAAAGAAGGAGATGGGAGAGGGCACGATGAGGAAGAAGAAAGAGGCTAAGATAACACCAGTCCCTTATGGCTCCCTACTGGAAATGCTCTGTCCCATCTCCCCACCAAGACAGGGATCAGTGGAAAGGGGGTAGTGAAGCCCAGGGCTGGGTCCTCGCCCTTCACTGGAGCAAAGCTCTGCATCCACCAGTCATGGCTACTCAGCCTCACCAGCTCCCCTCATCCCCAGTACAGCAGCACAGGTATGTTTCCTCCATTCCAGCCTCTTGCAGCTAAATTGACTTTTCCCAGTTGCTCCAGCACCCTGTTTGAGGAAACAAGTAAATCTTGAGAAGCAAAGGCCAGCAGTGGTCCCTGCAACAGCCGTGACCTCTTGTCTAAACCATCACATTTAACAGGAAAGGAATTCAAAGCAGCAGCTAACTTGAAGAAATGAGCAGCGTCTGCAGCTCAAACTGGTTCAGTATCATGATCAGAACTAGGATTTTAGAGAAGAGTCACAACCATTTAACCAATGTGAGCCAAAGTACAGAAGCACAGGGGAGAGGGATCCTCCCTTTGCTCTTCAGGAGGACCAGCTTCAGGAGGTGTGAGAGGCCATTAAGTGGCACCAGTTACCGTGCCTTCAGAGAAAGGGGCAAGGGTCAGAAAGCACAAAATACACCACACCACTAAGTTTTATAATGGGGATTTCCAACACACAGAATAAAGAAACTTGTCCCGAGAGTCAAAAGTCAATAGAAAAAAAGTTAAGTCATGAGAGGTTATTTAGGAAATCTTAAAGTGACAGAGTGTGCAGAGCTCCCACAAACGATGGAGAAGAGATGCTGCCTGGCTCAGAGGACAGGTTCAGGGGACAACCCAGGTCACACCACAGGTATTAGCTATAGCTACAACAGCTTGCAAGGGCTCTGACATGGATCAGAGGCACCAAACACACCCACTACAAAACCACTGTCCCTGCCCAAGTCTGTCAACAACCTCAGCTGTTGAAAAGCTGAAAAGCTGAAAAGCTAACTCTGGTAGAGCTGATAGAAAGAAATATAAATCACTGACGGTAGGGAACAAATTTACATGAGGATGGCTGCCATGAAACTGGGACAGTAGGCGGCCAAGATGAAACAACAAAGAGAAAGCAAATGTCATTTTTAGTTTATCAAAACCAGAAAACCTCTGGGGGAATCATTTAGTTAACAGGGAGAGCTGCAGTGGGGATGAGACCCCGCTGAAAACTTAACACAAGCAAGTAGACAACTTTTCTTGCCCAGGATGCTGAGGAGAGTCCTCAGTATTCAATGTTGCTTAGTCAAAAGTGGGGGAAGGGGGTCTTCTAATGTCACTTTTCCCCATCTCTTCTGATAGAGCAGAAAGTCAGGTGGACACAGTGGACTATACCCAGGAATTCTGAAGGAATTTGGGAATGGATTGTTGAGATGCAAAGAGAGGTGCTCTCTCCATCAAATCAGCTGCCACTTCCAATTGCCAGCAGGCTGCAAGTGTTGTAAGGAAAATTTTTTGACGTGTTATGCTAAGGCAGAAGCAGCACATGGCTACCTGACTGTGGGAAAAGGTAATTCCTAGAGAGAGCTCCCCATCAGGAATATGGTATCTGAAGAAGCAACAGCTGCTGGGACATGCCTTGCATTTCCCCAAGGCCCCCATGCCAGAAGCAAGTCAAAAGTGAGACATGGTGCACAAGGTAAAAAGCCAGCAGCAGCCGGATACCCATGAAGCAGATGGACAGAAGACAAAGAGCAGTCGCACCCCAGGGTGACGGGAGATGGAAAAGGGGTGTCCTGATGAAACCAAGGCATTTCAGCCCCTGCACTCCTGATCACCTCTCTGCCACCCTCCCAGCTGCTGCATCTTCCCCCTGGATTCACTCAGCCCACTTTGCAGAGCATCCCTCCTGGCTGCTGGACAGGTTGGTGGGCATAAGTGGTCCGAAGCCTCCCCCAGCTCAGGCACAAGCAGCTCTCCTCCCTCTGCCCATGCAAACACATAAGCTGACCTAGGTCCCTTTCCAGAAATCACCTCCATCTGCCTTCAAGCTGCCATTGCCCTTAACACCTCATACACTGGAGGTGTAACTCTGTCCCCCAGCAGGCAGCTTCCAGCCTCATGCTACTGAAATCTAGGCAGCCAGCTGGAAAAGCAGCAAGCCCTCTCCATGCCCTTCCCAGGGCAAACAGTGGCAAAATCACTTTACCCTGCAGGCCAGAGAAGTCAGAGGTTGCTCAAAATTCAGGAGGCTGGCAAGCCCCAGGAGGTCAGGTAAGACTCTGTCCTGGCAAGTGCATACAGACCTTAGGGAAACAAATGGGGTCTGTATTTTTAAGAGCAATAAATTAAGCGGCCCAGCTGATCAATGAGCTGAGTAACTGTGCTGAGGGTTCATTAAGGAAAGCTCTAGCTCCCAATGCAAAAGCAATCATTAAAAAACCAAGAAGCAAACACAAGTGGGAGGTTGCAAAACCGATGGGTGGGAACGTAACAGTAATGTCACCACCTGAGAGAATACCTTGAGTTCCAGCCACCTTAAATAAAAACAGATAGAGCTGAAACAACTGGGATGGGCCTAAAGATGGGTGATAAGAAGTCACAATGTAAGTGTTCAGGCTGAAGAAACTTCATGCTCAGTTTAGGCAGCAGACAGATACAGTGGGATGCAAGAGAAAGACACAGTACAATCGAGCTGTTCTTTTTATGCTCTTTCATAAAAGGAGAAGAGAGGAAGTTCAAAGGTGACTGAGATTGAAAAGTAACTAATTTAAAAACTCGTACAAGGAAAAACTCCAGTCACATAGACTTTAAAATGGTGCTGCTGGGGAAAGTGAGAGAGCTGATCTGAGGAGTCTCATTTCTTTCTCTCTGCTTTGTTTCTGTAAAGTACCCACCACACCATGCTTTAGCAACCCTAGGTGGAGAAATACAGCAGCAAAATGTTGGGGTTTTTAGCATCACCTTTTAAACCTACCTCTTAACCATTCAGACTTGACATCAGACTAAGGGGAACACAAGGCATGAACGTCCTTTAGTCATGCAAAACTGAAGAACTAAACAAAGGTATACAAAGTCACTGTGAGGAATCAACTGTAGACCTGCTACAGAGTAGTTAAAGCAGCTCAGCCCTTTTTTCCCTTATTTTTTAATGACTAAAAAGAAAAGCACCCCTCACCTGGATGCGATGACTTCAATACTGGTGCACATCCTACACACATGGGAGATTTCAGCTGATTACTGCTAAAACAGCTCAGAATCAGAAATGGCTGTGGCAAGGAAGTTAGACACTCCCTCTGTCCCAGCTTCCCCTAGAGTGGGGCTCTTGGTCCGTTGTGTCACTTAGATGGGCCTTGGAGGACAAACATAACTTCTAGCAGGCCATACTAAAGAAGGCTTCTCCAGCCTTCACACCCCCAAAACCTCACCAGAAAACAAGGAAGAACTCAAATATGGATGAAGAATAATGTTGCCGGTCTGTCAAAAAGCATGTTCAAATCATTCCTCAGGGCATCTGCACATCATCACTAGCATGCCAATCTAGACAAACCAATGCTGAACCCTCCTCAGCTTTAGCAAGGCACCTTCAGCAAGCTGTGGAGAAGCCCAGCTATG
This sequence comes from Psilopsiagon aurifrons, assembly GCA_025447955.1. Classification (NCBI taxonomy): domain Eukaryota; kingdom Metazoa; phylum Chordata; class Aves; order Psittaciformes; family Psittacidae; genus Psilopsiagon; species Psilopsiagon aurifrons. Next base: position 10,410 of record JAOEHY010003802.1, on the reverse strand, counting down.
CAGTCCAGATGGGAGGAACACAAATGGAGATCTTTGACATTTTCCAGCTGGTAATAGTCACACTTATTTTCTTCCCTGACAGCCTTAGCCTAAGTTTCCAAATAAACTTTGCTACTGAGGAAGTACGAAAGTGCATCAGAACTGTTTCTGAACTGCAGAATCAAACACACACACACACACACACAAAACCCCATGTTGCACAAGTCACAATCTGAAGTAAAAACTTGTCTTCAGCATTTGCAGGGAGTAAGGGGGAGGACAAAAACTCTCTGCAACAAAGGCAACTGAGTGCTGCCAGCTTAACCCATTTTTGCCAGCCACAACGTAAAGCTGAAGCGAGTTTAATACTGGCACCCTTTGATTCTTTCCCTTGTACTTTGCATGTGTTTGTGAACAAGCACAAGCACAGAAAGCGCATGGGGAGCAGGAAGGGAGAAGGCAGAGAGAATGTGCATTATCAAAATACCTTGAGAGCAGTTCTTGGAACTGTGCAGCCTGCAAGCCTGTATCAGACACTCATTTCCTGTGAAGTGCACACAGGCCTTTTCAGTTCTCCACTGAAGAGGACGAAAATAAGGGGGCAGCTCTATGGTCTCCAAAGGCAACGCAAACCCAGCATTCAGCAGTTTTACTGAAACTGAATTAAGATTTTTATATTATTCAATACCTATCAAACAGAAGCAGATTCCCAGAAGTTGAAAAAGTAGGGCTTTCTATACCTCTTGCTTCTAAATCCTGTGATCTTGCACTTGGTCGGGGCAGGGGGGATGGGATGAATTTTGCTCCAGTCATTTTGACCACTCACTAGCACAAAGCCACCAAATCCTGCTATACCAAACACCACTGCACTTTTTAGCATTTTCTTTAAGGGTCTGAGACTGATTTCAGCAAACGGATGAGATAATAAATACCTCACTGAGGCAGAAGGCTACAGGATATGCACAAATGCAAACCAGAAGAGCAGGCAGTAGTGTAGACTGACAGTACAGAAGGGAGTAAGCTGATATCACGCCTGCCTTCTGCCTCTACTTACATGTAACGAAGGACCTAATTAATGCAGCATTTAGCTGCCTTATTTTAAATAAATAGATGATGTACTATGTCTCCTAATGACACACACACTCAATAATCCTTATTTTGCATAAAGTTATCACCCCTGTTTGACACACTCAGCTTTTGTTTGGACCATCCACATTCTCATTTACAGAAAGAGACACAACTCTGCTGGCTTAGGAGCTTTTGGCAAGCATCGCTAGCCAAGGTCTGCAGCAACCTGGAATAACACCTCATGAACATCCCATCTCCCCACAGCTTTATTAATCTAACCACAGTGTCAACCCGATCCAAATCATGTCATATTTAAGTATTAGCATTATCTGTTTATTGCTGACCAAACTAAGGAGAAACCAGGGGAGAGAAGCCTGTGGGTGGTAGGGGAAGATAGGGGTGGTGAGGAGTTACAGGGAAAGACTCAGAGGAAAGAACGAAACATCCCCAGTGGGGATGGAGAGAAAGAGGAGCAAAGGAAGAAACTCAGCTCCAAAGGCACATTTTCTCCTTTGTTTCTCAGCAATGCAACCACAGGATTAGTTGCAGAAACTAAGAATTTACACCACCCAACTCCAGCTCTATCCTTGCGCAAACCGACCACCAACTTCACAGAAATCCCAGTTGGATTGAGGGTAAGAGGCACTGGCTGCATGTCTGAAGCTGTCATCTGGAAACTGCATTTGGCCTTCTCTGAGCAGGCGGGGCAGGCACAGGGACACCCACCTGGGAGGATGTGCAGAAGCTCAGCCTTTGCCTGGTGCTCCTCTATGCCTGCTTTTCAGCACCCCACACAGTTTACTTTGTGCCTTCCAATGTGTCGCCTCCCAACTCCACTACACTTAAGTGATAAGATGGGTTACTCAAGGACATGTAACGTACTGAACCATAACAAGGAGCACAGAAATAACAAAGGCCCAGATTTCAGTCTAGCTCAGGAAAAGATGAGAACCTGTGTGGGAAGTTGGCATCCCAGTAATCCCACGAGTTTGTGCCCAAGAGCCTTCCACTCTGGAGGGGACAAGAATCAGTACTTCAACAACTACATTTAAAATCACATACCCAGCAGAATCACTCATGAACACAGAAACAAAGCTTGGCTTCATCTGCAGCAACTGGCCACATCTCGTTGTAATTTGATTCAATCAAGACCAACATTATGTGATAATAGAGCCTCAGTCCCACAAACTTCTGTGGACATGCATAATTTTTAAGCACATGGCCGTAGCCCTGCTGTGACTGAATGGGTTATTTGATGTTCATACAGCATCTAACTGCAGTCCCAAGTGTATGGAGAAAGAAGATATGCCTGCATACCCCCTTAAGGGTACGGTCAACAGAGAATGAAGCATCAGGAAACTAGTTATTTCTAATACCAATCCATTTTACAGAGCTGAGCATAGTCAACATGTGATCGGGGCTTTCATTTAAGTTCGCTGAGAGCTGCAAGGACTAGATCTATCAAACAGCACTGTCTGGACCACACAGTCCTAAATAGCAGTTTGCTAACAATACCCTCAACTTTACAGAACAATGGTCAAGCCACATCCCCCTCCTTCACCCATGCAGAGAAGTAAGAAGCCAGGGACATGAATTTAACATTCTTCATTTCCTTTCAGTTACCTCCAGGGTTCATCCAGAACCTGTTGCCAAGCTTCTGGTGAACAGGAAGGCATACACGAACTAAAAAAAGCTGGGCGGGGGGGGAGGGGGGGGGAATCATAAGAGTAGCACAAGCTGAGGTTTTAGGTGGTAACTACTCCAAAATTCTCAGTAAGGGCATGTGTGTTTGTGGGAAAAAGTGAGTAGCGGATCCTACATGGCTGCGAGCACCATGACTCAGATTGCATCAAGAAGGAGGCTTCAGTGATAACCTTTGCCGAAAAGGCTTTTCATGGGCACAGCACTGAGCTTCTGAGAAAAGACAGGTGTGAGGCTGCGTTCTGACTGCGCCACGTCTGGAGGGTGCCAAGTTCCTCTGCCTTTCAAGGGCAACCCCAATGGGCACATATGCTCCGGGCTCACAGTTACCCCATTTCCCTGCAATGCCTTTGGTTCTGGCAGACAGCTCGCTTTTCCAGCTCAGATCAAGTTTAACACCCTGTACGCCCCTTCTCCAGTGGTTTACGTGAAGAGTAGAAAGCGGCATGGAGACCAGGTTCTCCCTCCCTGGTCCTGTGCGGCTGCTTCCCCACAGACCCACCCGAGACATTGCATAATTCGCGGGTTTCACTGTAAAACAAGCATCTCCCTTGCCCGGATGCTGTGGAGAACACCTTGACGGCAGGACTAGCCCCAAGCCCGTCGGAGACTCAGGCTGCTCCCAGCACCCCACAGCCAACCCAGCAAGCCACATGGCTCCCTTCTAGGGCCGGCAGTAAGTTGCCAGCACCACGAATTCTCTCCTGACACCCGCCACCCCCGGGGAAGGCACCCCCAACCCCATCACGCTCTTTCTTCCCCTGCCAGCAACAGCCCCAACACCCCCGGTGCCGAACAGCAGCTCCCGCGGTTCTAAGACTCCAAGGGGGGTCCGGAGAAAAGACAGAGAGACAGACGACACCTCCACACCCCCCACTCCAAAGGCCGTTTTCGGTTAACGCCGCACAACTTACTCTCGGCACCTCCGGGACTGCCGGTGCGAGCGAGCGCTCAGCG
>JAOEHY010003801.1:44395-56227 GCA_025447955.1 Psilopsiagon aurifrons | reverse complement strand
CTGGGGAGGGACTCCTCATTAGGGACTGTAGTGATAGGACAAGGGGTAACGGGTTCAAACTTAAACAGGGGAAGTTTGGATTGGATGTGAGGATGAAATTCTTTACTGTAAGGGTTGTGAGGCACTGGAATGGGTTGCCCAGGGAAGTTGTGAATGCTCCATCTCTGGCAGTGTTCAAGGCTGGGTTGGTCAGAGCCTTGGGTGATATGGTTTAGTGTGAGGTGTCCCTGCCCATGGCAGGGTGTTGGAACTAGATGATCTTAAGGTCCTTTCCAACCCTAACTATTCTATGATTATTTATCCTTTGCTGAACAGCAAAGCTCATAATGTATTTTAGAGGGGAGAATGATTTATCAACTGCAGAAACAATTCATGAGTACCTGTGTGAGCAAGTTTGTTTCCTTCCAGCGCCATCATTTCCTTCTTGGGTATCTTGAACAGCAGTTAGTAATGTGCTTTTCTTGTGTTCTGTTAATTTATTACTGTTCCATTTCCTGGCTGACTTTCAGACGCTTCTTTCAAAGCTTTAGTCTATTATAATTGATCTCTCTTTATTTTGTTCTTCTTAACCAATAAGCCTCAGTTTTAGAAAGCAATAAACTGCTAATAGCATAGTTCACTGAACTATGGATTTAAATGGAAATAGATTTAGAGGTTTTTTATTAGTGCCAGGACAGTATAAACATTCTCAATTGTCTTTGAAGCCCTTTCACTTGTCTGCCTCCTCTGTGTTTTTTGGGGGGTTTTGTGGCTTTTTTTAGGATTGTTCTCTATTCCAGTTCAATGGTGGCTGTATATGATGAGTTTTATGACATAAATGCTTCAGATCTTCAGTACCTGAGTTGTCACTGGCTACAAGTTAATGGACCTGATTCTTTTCTGTTCCTTTCACTGGGATGCCCAAAAGTCCTTCACAAATTTGATGATACTTTATGTAACATATGTGAGCATTTTAGTCTCCTGTTGTTGTATCTGAGAAGAGTAGCATGTACAAGCCATGTAACTATTCTTCAAGAGGCTTCAACTTCTTTCTGTTCTTTAAATCAGTGTATTTCTGTGGATATATCACTGGTTATACCTGGTGCTGTGTATATTCATCAGAAATGAACCTGAATTTCTACTGTAGTCTAAAGCCCTGTGAACATCATACAGATGAACTGGGGCAGACTGGAGAGGGAAGAAAGAGAAGGAACTTCAACAATGAGGTATTTAAGGAAGTGCATTTCTGCACTTTGATACTTCAAATTTATGTTACTAGATGCAAGCTAAATAACGTTGGCAGCAGAAGATCATAAACATACAGAAACAAAAAATAAACCCTGCAGGTTCATTTATATTCTATCTATTATCATCTGAGTACTACCAGTAATTGTGGTGCAGCAGGATGGCTTCTACCAAATTGCAAGGCCAGTGTAACTACTGTTGAAGTTCTTAACAGTAGTTATGTCTATTCAGAGCAGTTGGCATAATGCCGGAAGGCTCAGAGGCTTAAGTACTATTGATGCCTTAGTGTTTACCCAGAAATGTTGAGATGTGCAAACAGTAGAGTAATTCCTGGTTTTGTAATGTTCACCTATTTCTTTTATAAGGCTTGTGGAAATCTAACTGAGAGGCACGGATTAGGATAGTGGGCTGCACGTGAGAATATTTGGATGCTGTTGCTAGCTTTGTTCTGTTATTTTAGTTGAAAGCTTCTGTGCCCTGGGCTGCAACAGCCCTAACTTCTAGCTCCTGGTGGTTGTACTCTTCTGAAATGAGGTTTTATGGGCAAAACTGAAAGAATAGTTATTGGTTTAGTGTTCTCCTTTTCAACTCCCTGCTCTTCTGTCTCTTCTGTAAGTGAAATTTGGGAACACAATGTAAGCAGCATCCTAAAATGCATTCCAAGTCAGGTTCTCTGAATATTGTGAGGTTCAGTCTCTGTGCTGCTGGATAGTTACTGTTTTGGTGTGCAGTGAACACACATACTGTAGGATTACTGCTTTAGGAAAATGCTTCTGTCAAAGTCCAAAAAACCTTCTCTTGCAGTTACTCAGTACTAAAGTTTTTCTACAAATACAGATGAAATGTGTCTCATTAACTGCCTTTTTGCCTGTCTTAAAGTGTAGACTGTTTTGGGAGAATAGTTTTCTCTGGGCTTTACTTCAAGGAAAAAGTTTACTGTCTTGCTGAATCTGAGGCATATCCAGACTATCACTGTTTTCATGTGTTTTCCCTTAAGCGAAAGCTAGTGGCTGAGTATGGAGACTTTTCTGTCAAGTCTGTTGTGCCATATTGCATTCCATCCAGAGGATGCAGTTTTGCAAAATGGAACTCCTTTTCTTTTCCTTAATAATTTTAACCTCTTTCTTTGCTAAATACTTAGGTTGTCTCCTGTCTGGCATCATTCCTGTGTTCTTTGCCTTGTTTTTTAACAATTTCCCATTTATTCTGTTTGTATCCATGATTCTGTACTGTAGCTGACAGCAAAGCACACATGCTGTGCACCGTCTGCCGCAGGCACAAGTCATCCTTCCTGTGTTGGTAGCTGCTCCAGTATTCTGAATGTCCTTCAAGGCCAAGTTAATTTATATCTCTCTTGTGCCTGTATGATTTCTCTCTGCCTTTTTGCCTTAATTAGTGTGATCTTTCAGTTCTTTAATTGCATTCCCTTGAATATGGGTATCAAGTGTTTGTGCAGAAGCTATATTCCATATATATTTCTGCACATGCAGCTGGTTTTTTTGCTTGCTGTGTTAAGTTCAGTATTAGTACTGACATGTTCATTTTTTTTGTTGTTGTTTTCCAGGGTGATGCAGCATGACACTGCTGACCCTCATAAATTATTTTTAAAAGGGAGAAATATGCAAGCACTCAGTTTTCAAACTCTCAGGAAGTTTCAAGCTTGGCACAAATCTTAATGACTTCTGGTGCTACTATATAAAGGAAGGTATGAGTCACACAGAGTACCTTTCTGTACTTTTCCAGATATGCAGGCATAGCTGTGTTCCTTTGCTTGTCCTTTTTCTCATCTGTCTTGGTGTAGGCTACCAACATAGGCGAGTCTTGTAGGGAATGTATGTAGGTATACAGACGCAACTGTTAGTAAGAAAGAGGTACAAGCTCAGCGCTGCCTGACTTGAGCTGAAAAAGTAACTCTGAGAGGACTCTTCATTTTCAGTTCCCGACTGGCATACCTATACTACATCTCTAACTGGTTTCCTGTACCAAGCAGAGTAACATTCCATCAAAACCACTAGAAATTGTTACTAATGATGCATGTAACCCAGCATATAAACTAGGATTTAGATTTAGGATATTTTTACTCTACATGCTGTGTGCTGCATTTGTATGACATCATTGCTTGATGTTATTTGAAATGACCCTCTACATGCTAAATGATAGACTTAGTTCTCATCTTTCTTACGTAATTTTCATGCAGAAGACAAACTGGTTTAAAATTGCTTTATTGTTCTCTGCATTGGGACTGTATGAATGTGATGTTGTGAATTATCCAAGCCAGCAAAATGGGAATCTAGATTTTCAAAATAAAGCTTTTGTAAGAGCTTACTTGTTTGATGCAGTTCTTAGGCATTAGCTGCAAGGTGGTGATACTGTGTTTCTATAGAACACTGAGGTAGCAAACATTTCATTCTGTTTCTTTATAACCAGATGTTGATAGGATCTTGTTCCATTTTATTTTCTCCTTCCTATACTGCTTTCTTGATACTCCCTCAAGGATAAAATTCTCTTTAAAAAAACAGCATACAACCCAATGAAGCCCAAAAAATCAAGTTCTCAAGTGCTTGCTCAAATATAAGCAACCTGTAAGTCTGGAAAATAAAGGTGTATTTATGTAGACTGCAGCAGCCAAGGCAACTGCTACGGACACTGGCTTTTCCTTAAGCTTTGTAATAACAAGGAAAATGAATGCTTACTTAAATTTCATCTCAAGGGGATTACCTCTGGAGGCTTTAACAGACTGCATTGTTCAGCTCTGAAAATCAAGAGGATGTTGCAGCCGTGGAAACCCATGTTGTTGCCTCCTCCCCAAAGAACACCTAGTTAACATGGGAATGCATCTACTGTGTCTCATTTTGGAGTCTGGTGGGAGACTTTTGGTACATGACTAACAACTATTGTAATCAGAAGTAAAACTGACTAGAAATGTCAATTTTAACACTTATTGCTTCAAGGAATAGCAGTTGGTTTTGTGTGGTAGAAGGTGCATATTTGTGCAGGGAAAACTGAGCTATTCTTGAAAGCATTCAAGTGCCCATCAATTTAAAAAGCTGTGTCTTGCTGTGGCCTTAGGTACGTGTGTATGTACACATTCAGAAGCAATATTGCGAGTTGGTAGTTGAGAGTAGGTGAGTTCGCACACTGAGGATTTAACCTTTAAAATTGATTTGCCTTAGAGGATGGAACTGTGAATATCCTCATTTATTGGATAAATAAATGGCAATTCAAGTGCACCTAGGACAATATTTAGTTATGTAAAAAACCTTCTCTCCATAGATGAAGTAAACAATATGTAGCAGCAGTAATGGAGGTTCAAGAACCCCCCAAAACATGCACTCTGCACACCCTAACACCCCACCACCAAAACAACACCCACCCCCAAAAACAAAATACAAAACTAAACCAAACCCACAAAAAGACACCAAAACCAAAACAAAAAACCAACCCAAACCACCAACACCTCCACAAAAAAAAAGAAACCCAACAACAACAGAAACAAACAAGCAAAACTCCTTAAACCTTAGAGATTACTTTATTTTTCCTGGTAGTCCAACCATTTTCTAGTGGCTCAGAACTTTGACAAAAGCTATCACTTCAATATTTCAGGTTTTGGGGAAAATAGGGTGCATTATTCATCTAACAAAAGAATAATCTCTGTGGGATAGCCAAACATGGCAGTAAGAGGCATGTTGATTAAAAAGAAATTTCAGAAGAAGCGGTGGTAAACTGAAGGAAGTGTTTGTCTTTGTCTTGGTCTTTACCTTCCTGTTTGAGATTGGAAGAGACTGCAGGTTTAAGTCTTTACCTTGAATGGCCTTCTGTTCTCTTACGTTTAACTTCACATCAAAAGCGTATTTTTAAATAACCTTGTCCTAGTAAAAGTTGCAGCTAAATTCTCCAGCTTTGTGTCTAACAGTAGTGAGTGACAAATTCAAGTGCAGAAAGCAACCTGCTTGACTCAGAGAGAAGCCCTGCTTATACATATGGTTATGCATCTGTGTGTTTGCCCACTTAAGTAAATCAAGGCTAAAAAACCCCATGGTTTTTCTCTAGCTGCTAAACAAAGTACTTGCTGCCAATATCATCTTCTTGCTGAACATTTGAGGGGGCAAGTAGTTAACTGCTGCAAATGAAGTTGGTTACTGAAGACAGATGTGTATCTCAATCATCATGTACAACTGTTCCACTGAAACTTTAATGACACTAACTCTTTCCTAATGGCTTTTATTATTTTGGTGCAAAACAGGCACAGCTGGTGTTTGTTAAGTCTCTGTAGGAAGGCTTAGAACTTAATTTTTGGCCAGTTGAAGTGGAAAACATGACAATATAGGCCAGAAGTTAAGGACGGGAGAACAGAAGGTTATGTAGTTAGTTTAAAAGAAGGTGAAGAGAGAGTAAAATTCTTCTAGTACTCTTTTCCCCTTCTCCTTTAACTATTCTGGGGAAGAACTCACCTGGGGGAACTGCTTCCTGAATTGAGTAAAACCAGTCTGTACTGGTCAAAACCTATTGTACCTTGATCAAAAACTATTGTTAAATTAGTAAAGCTTATCCAGACTTTCTTTTTCAGCTCATTATGTAACAAGTATGTTAAGAAAAAGTGGAAAATTACATCTTTCCAATGTTTCATGACCAGCATTCAAAACTTAATGTTTTTACTCACTATTGATAAAAATTTTGCGTGATCGTAGAATGTGATACACTGCCAACAAGTAGCAGGGAAATAAAAAGAGAGAGAAGATGTCAAAGTTGCTGAATGCCACTGTTTGCAACACTTTTTTGAAAACATTCAGCTCTTATGCTGTCAACATCTTTCGGCAGCTGAACATAGATTCAGTGTGGTAATAAAATCTCAAGTTCGGGGTACCATAGAGAAAAGAAAGCAAAAGTGTATTCCCAGGTGGAAACTTTGCACAAGCTCCTCATGTACCTTAGCAGCAACCTTTCATTTGTATTTTACCAGCTCTCCCTGTAGACTTCAGCATGTTGGTTTCATCTTCTGGTCAGGGTAGATACTGTTCTTGGGTCTGAAGTGGCATGCTTTTTTCTGGTATGCGGGGGGGAAAAAGTTGTCTCTGGTTTACCTGTTGGCATGTGATCCAACCATTTATTCAATATTTAGTGGTAATGAATTGTAGTAACTCAGTATGTTGTGTATGTGCATGTACGTAAATATTGAAAGCTGTGCTGCAGTTTGATGCCTTGTTTTTTGTGGAGAGCTTGAAAGAGCATAACAGATGTTCCCCACAAAACAGCTCTGAAGCTAGCAAGGCTCCAAGTAACCAGCCTTGTGCATAGAAAAAGTACAAAATGCAAACAGCCTGCAGAATAAAATATGCCAGTAAATATGAATAATAATAAAATATGACGACAGTGAGAACAAAGCAGAAGAGTTGTTGGAGAGATGGATATCTGACACTGAGTGTCCATTCAAAAAGATATGAGACCGGGAGGAAAAGTTAGAAAGGAGACATCTCAGCATCTGTCTTTGTTTGGAAGACTGAGAAGTTAAAAGAAAGCAGGGTCACTTATGAGAGAATGGATGTCTGTTTTCAGAGAAGTGAAAAGGAAGGTAAGAAGGAGCATCTGTAAGCTGTTGTAAGGAGCTGGCTCAGGTGGTGGCTCTTCACATAGCCTTCTGATGGCGAGCTCTCCTTTCTTGGGAGCAGATGAAGAAAAAGGGAAGATAATGCTTATGCTAGCTATTGTTTTATAAGCCCTCCCAACCTGCGTCACTAGAAGGGTCTATATATGTATATTTTTATATGTATATTTTTAATTAAGAAGTTTAGCATGGAATCCTATAAGCTGATTTGAGAACCAGTATTTACAGATGAGTGACTTTTAATTTTCCTCTTACTCTCAGTGAGCAGCTTGTGAGGGGAAAACAATGATACTCTGCCTTGTAACTCGAGATAAAGTAATATTTTACATATGGAAGAAAGTGCTTGTAATGGAGTTCATAATCTTCAAAGTGCTGTTACATTGATATTAGCATAGTTTGAAACAGCACATACTTTTTGTATGAGTTTGTGTAAACTGTATTATAGTCACTTAATTTGTCGCAAGATAAAATAAACTGGGTCTGCTTGTTTGGGGAGACTTCTCTAAATGAAGCACATTAGACCCTTTTCACTGTTATAAGGTCTAAAAGCTTACATACATTTGCAAATAACTTAAAATGCAAACTGAAAGTGACCCATATCTGTACACAGTTAGATGGAGGTCAGCAATGGGATAATGTTTCGCATTAACTGAATTGACTAAAGGATGAGTACAAAAACACACAAAATCTGTTAATTCCTTTTAAATCCCACTAATCTATTTGATTGTGGATAATCCTTTGGGGTGGCACCAAGATCAGTATGTAGAATGTAGTCATAAGCATGGTTTTCAGACTTGCGGTGTTGCTTGTAGTGCTTTTCAGAAATGGCACTGCACATCACTTTCTTCTCTTTGATCAAAATACGAATGTCTTAAAACTTCAAAGTGCCTTCATCATTCTCTTCCTTCCTGTCCTCTGCCCTTTGGTTTCTTCAAGAAAATGACGTTGAATGAAATACAAGTATCTTTTTTTTTCATAATAATCTAAAGACACAGGTTTGTTTATGTTGAATTTAGTCAAGAATTAAGACATTGAAAATGCGAAAGTTCCTCACTTGCTGTGGAAAAAGCCCCAACCAAACACCTGCCTGTTCATAATCTCTCCTTCAAATTTATGTGCTGGGGCTGTGTACTTCAGGTTTAATGTTCTTAACCAAAACTGACAAATGTTAATAACGCTCTGTCTAGTCAAAGGGCCATTTGACCTACCATGGTTTTCTCTCCTTCTTTCCATTTACGCCCTGGCCACTTTGAAGTACTTATCAAGACAAACAAACTGAAAAATGAAGCCCTTAGCTTAAAGCAAGGAGTGAAAAGATGTCTGTTATGTCTAAACAAGTTGATCTTTTTTGCTACCTGTTCATGACACTTTGCTGATCTCCAGTTTTAATAGTAGTTTTGTTTTTTCAAGAGGTAGGTTCTTAAAAGCAGTCTTGAATCTGTGACACTGTAAAATGAAGGGCATAGATATGAGGAAAATGTGCTTACAGTTGAAATATCATGTTTCATTAGGGATACAGTTTAATTGAGAATTACCTTTATTTACAGTTTATCTTCATAAGCTTTTATTTATTCCTAGAAGCACTTATTTCTGTGCAAATAGCTCCTTCTGAGCTTTAGCAGCATTACCACCACAACTTCAGGCAGACAGATGGTGTGCTATTAAATCCACCTGGATGCTTCATCAACAGTGAGCGTAGGCATGAATTTTTTAGCTGGTTTTAGAGGGGAATCTCCCCCAGAATTGATACTAAAACAAATTGGTTCATTATTTTTTCATGACATCCCTGCTAAATGGTGATGGGAACTCCTATAAGGCTTGCATAGGTTGTTTTAACCAGATGGTTCTTTTGTTTCATGGTTGTCACCATGGCCTCATTCTGGACTTTCCTTTATTTGAGCTTTGACATATTACACTAGATGGGGAAAAAAAATGAACAAAAAACCAAACCTAAACCCAAAGCAAAACCACCTTGCACTTAAAGATAATTAGAGGCTTGTATTTTATTTTTATTATATCAATTATAATAAGAAGTCGTATTGAGAAAGCTAAGAGCATTTTAAGCACTGAGTTTGCATGTATGAATAATTGCAGTGACTCATACAGGTTGCCAAATCACCTGAATCTCAAAGACTTTATTTCAGGTGAAAGCTGATCTGTCAGGAAAGACTATGGCTGTTAATCACTGTCCTCTCTAGGCTTTTGTCAAGAGAGTTAGACATACAAAGAAAAGAAGGAAAAAACAAAATGCAAAGTATTAGTCTAGTCTTATCAAAAATGCGAAATTAATTTGGTGAGTCTTGCTTAATTTGTGGACTTCCCTCTTCTATACATGCTGGTGATTTGCCTGGGATGCAGCTAGCCCTGCTACAAGTTTTGTCAGTAGTGGCAAGGAGTTTTTATTTAGGTTTCTTCTTCTGTTTGTTGTGTTGGAGTTCAGCAATATGGGGAGAAATGATTGCACAGTATACACTTCTGACAGTCTCAGAGTTTGCTTGCATTTTTATGTGGAACTAGTGATTTGAGATCCTCTTTCTATTAACTGATCACTTGCAATCTACATCATATGGAAGTACATAGAGCAGTTTTGATCCAAGCCAAACACAAGATCTTGTGTTGACTTAGAGGATTAATATAAAATAGAGGAGCTTTTAAGTCTGTATTTTTTCATTTTTTTCAAAGACTAGGAATGAATGTGCTTTTTATATCTACTTGTATCACTTATTTGTTTGCTTACTTTCTAAACCGCTTTTATTTACAACAGACATGAGCCGTATATTTTCTTGTAAACAGAAGACTCAAATTTCATGACTCATTTTGAGCTGAACCATTTTGCACACCCATTGATGTATGGCAATGTGTGAAAAGAGAATTAAGATCAAAAAGCAAGTGGTATCATGGCACTAAAAAACAGTGGAAAACTCTTATCTTATTGTATTTTATTTAATGATTAAACAGCACACTTTTCATGGGAGAATTCTCACTGCTTTTCCTTGATCACTTAATACTTTAAATGGCGAGGTAGGGTGGAGGACTTTAAAACTGGATGATCAAATGTGTTTCCATATGAAAAAAGATAGGAGGGCCTACAGAGATACTGTTATAAGATATAAACCCCAGAAGCAGAAAAATTATGACCAGCTATTCCTATGAATTTAATTTTTCTTTTTAAGTAATAGTTGATAAAAGACAGAGATTCTGTGCGTCCTCATACATCTAAATTGTCTGTTTTATTTTGTTAGAGGTTTACTTGCATAAAGGGTTTGTTATATATCTCAGTAATGATAGTTCTGATGTGCTTAGATAGTTTCTGTGATTCTCCCAGTCTGCTTCACCCTTAATTTCATTTTTTGCAACACTACCTCCCTCCATCACTCTCCATTACTGTACTTTCTCAGTTGTGTAGTTGAGAATGCTAATAATACATGTTATTAACTCACTGACCCCTAGGCTTGTGATGTATAGAGATGTTAAGGGTTTTAAGGTATTAACGATCAGAGCTGATGAGAAGCCTTCGAAGCATGTTGCTGAGCTAATATAAGGTTAATGTAATGGTTTCATCTACTTGACTGGTAACATTAAATGCTTGCTGAGTAAACTTCCAAGAATCTAATCATTTATTATAGACAGAAGATAAAATGCAAGGAGATCTATTTCATTTTAGTTTCAGAGGATAGCAATGAGAAATGGTCATGTAGATGCTGCAGTACTTAATAGCTCATAGTTTTGGGCTTAATGCTGAATACTATTGAAAAATACTCTGTCCTCCTACCTGTTTAATATTTCTAGGTGCTTTCTCAGGTAGTGTTAATAATTATTACAGCTTGATCTTTGAAAGAAATTGTATTCAAAATTTTGCAGGGGTGGCTCTTGTGTCTTTACATCCCTTCTTGGGCAGTTCACGATACGTATCAAAGATAATGAGTAGTTTTGTGTGGTTCAAAGGACATACACTAGTTAAATGCTCATGTTTCTCTTTGGGATTGAAACATGTTTTGTATATGGCTGGAGAAGAGACTACAGTTTAGTTTCCTCTGACAGAGTGTGATATACATGCGCCAAAATTGCTAGGTGATCCAAACCAATATGAATTATTGTGGATGATGGGAGGATTTGCTTCATAATACCATTACTGCTCTTAAATCAAACAGTACTGCAGGCATAGCAATGGGAGCAGAGGAATTGATGGTTTCTAATCTCAGGGAATTAAAACTATACTGTAAATTAGTGCATCCCTCCCTTTCTTATTAATAAGAAGATGGTTTGTTTTCCACAGGCTACCCTGGGGCACAACTGTCCCCTCATAACTTGTATATCTGTTTCCTTTTCTTAGGGTCTAATTTGTATTCTGCAAAATTAAGCATGTGGATTGATGTCTAGATTGTTCATGCACATAATAATATGGATTGACTTGTTTGTTCACTGATTCTTTTTATGGACTTATTTTGATATAACACTGTTTCAGTTACTGATCTGAGTAGTTCAGGAGATGGCCAAACACTATAATTTTCTGCTTCAGAAATGGCAGTGCAGCAGCTGGAGTGAAAATGTTCGTGTATATATATATATACCGACTTCAGTGTCACCCTTTTGGTTTATGCAAACTGTATTGCAGCTGGGGATCTAGGCCATCAGATATTGTACAATGAATAAAATCTGATTGAAGTGTGCTATAAGATTCATTTGTGTAAAGATGTTATTGATGGAAAAAATACATAACTATGCAGAGCTAGAAATATTGCTTACATAGATTGTTTTCTAAACAGTAGCCGGCCAATGGCAAGTGCAAATTGTGGGGTTTTGCTTTTAAAGAACAAAAGGTTCCGTTGAGAAGCTTTTTTTCTTTTCCATTGTTGAATTTTGTGGGGTTTCATAAGCTGCTTAATTCTACTTTCAAACTTCATCAACATGATCTCATTTCCCATAGCAAAGCCAACAGAAGTCTCAACAGAACAGTTTCTTACGGCAGTTTTATAGGGCTGAGTACTAGCTGAGAGCTTTGCATG
>JAOEHY010003801.1:8836-44295 GCA_025447955.1 Psilopsiagon aurifrons | reverse complement strand
CTGCTGTTGGGAAATGGCAGCCTTTGTGTCTGACTTTTGTATTTCTTTTCTGTGCTCTTCTTCCAAGAGTTCATCAATCTCTGTCAGAAGAGCATGCGGTAGGACTTTGTTTCATGTCCTTACCTACTTAGGATGCACCTAGAATAAAGCAATGCATTTTTATTACCTATTTTGAAAAGCATACTTTCTCAAAGAATAATGTCCTTGAAAAGCTTTCTGCTGGCAGAGTGCTGAGTAAACATTAAGGAGTATAATATTTGGTTAACATAGGTATTTTGGTTGAGAAGAGAAAAAGTGGAGTTGAAGTGCCAAAAGTAGAGAGATCCCAGGAAGAAGGTAAATATTTGTCTTCAGATTTGTGCTACTGAAATAAGCATGCATGATAATGAATATCCATACGCTTACTTTAGGTAAACCAAACACCTATATGCAGAGACTGTCTCCTTTGATTTCCTCTTTTACCTTGTACAGTTCAGCTTAATATTCTGCAGTAAGTAAACCTTTTAAATGTATGAAGAGACACAATATAAATGATGAAATTCTCTTCTACCTCATTCTTCTGAAATACTGCATCAGTTCGCTGAACTGTGCAGCTGCAGGAGAAGCAGCTTTTCCCTGATGGATGGAAAAAGTTATTTACTGAAAAGTAAAGATCCTTGCCAGCTTCATGGTGCTGTAGAGAGCTTGAATTCGTACTGTGCATTAAAACTTGTATTCATGCATCTGTTTTCATCCAGAGGAGAAGATAATACTTCAAGTACAGGAAGCAAGGATGATACAGGCCAGGTTTTGCTCTGCCTTGTACCTCTTGAGTCTGACAACCTGAGTGCTAGTCAGTATTTTCTGACTGGGCTGTAGGTTTGAGCCCACTTGGCCAGGGTAAGAGATTCTCCAGACAAGACTGAAGGGCATGTCCCTGTTTCTTCTGTGCAGGTCATCACCCATGGGCTGAGGAGAAGCTTATCTGATAGCCTTATTCATGACTGGGATTTTGCTTTATCAAATGCTATAGGCATTCAAGAAGGTCTGTCCTTTCCCAGACCTTGACAACCTGAAACAAATGTCTGACAATTTAATCTGTACAAAGAAAGCCAGAGAAGGTTTCTGAGAAACAAAACGCAATGCCTTTTTTCACCTTCCCTCCTCCCTTACTTGGCAGGTCAGAGGGAATGCCCCGGAAATGGAGTATATTAAATTTTTAATAACCTGCTACAGTACTGTGGTGTAGTTTCACTTCCTGTTGTATTATTTTGATGTGAAAGTCCCGAATGCTATTTATTAACAGGGAAGCACCATTCTTCAGTGTTTTGGATAAACTATTTTTTTGTTACTTTTTCCCTTGCCATTTATAGTGGTTATACTAAGAACCAGTGACAGTTTCCCCTTGGTAATACTTAGCTTCAGGTTCAATTACTCAAAACTGTATGTTTTCACTAAGAGTGGGACTGTTTTCTCCAGGAATGCTTTGTACCATTCGGAGGAGTTACAGCTGAAATTGTTAAAAACAAGTAGTAATTCTTCTAAAAAGAGAAAAAGACACTAAACCAGCCATGAAGTGTGCGAATGAAATGGTTTGCCTTTCCCTCCTGTATTAAGTTATATAAAAGGCTTAAATGTAGCTTGTAATTTATTACCTTTTTCTTTTAAGAAAAAGGTTTGATTTCACTGTATATAAAGAACAGATGAGAAAAGGTCTTGGCTACAATGAGAACCTAAGTTTTTGCTATGGATGTCACTCTCCAGCTTTCAGAGGGAGTTAACATAACTTCCAAATCAAATGTCCGTGATCATTTCTTTTCATGTTGTCTTAGAAGTACAGAGAAGTTTGGACCTGACACTGCTGATAGTATTGTGGAAAAACAGAGAAGTGGAACAGAATAAAGCACATAATAAAAACAAAACATTTCCCCCCTGTCTGCAGATAATCTTTCTCTGGTTATTTGGTTTTCCAAGTTAAACTTCCTGTTTAAAATTAGTTTAGCTGAACCTTTTTCCTAATGAGTTTTTTTCCCCAAATCATGATAGTGAGTCAAAATTACCAAACAGTTGTAACAAATACCCACTACAATGATTTTTTTTATTAGCCGATGTACCTGGCAAGCGAAATAAAGAGTGTAGTAACTGTGCAAGACAATGAGGCATCTCTTTTCTTGTTCTTTAAAAGTTTTGGTATGGTTATTTATTTTGATGCAAGATGTATTTCTCACTCCTTGGCAGTTTTTATTGAAATTTCAGAATTCAAATCTGAATATTGTCCTTCTAGATAATTCTCTGATTGGTAGTGTGTCTTTTTAAGCTGTGAGTGGCAATAGCGATAGACACCTATGGTGATAAATGGTCTTTCACATATAGGAAGTTTTCAAAGGTAAAGATGCAGCAACTGCCACACACTTACTAAAGTTTACAGCATGGTTGACAGCTCCCAGATGTTGTTTTATTTAGTCTCTGGTGCTTTTTACAGCCTCCCTCTTCACAGGCCACTTACTTTTAACATCAGCACATACACCTGGTATTTGAAAGATTCCAGCTTTCACCAGTTTCTCCACTAGGAGAGCTGCATATATGCTTTGTGATGTGGGACATTCTGAAAGGCCCTAAAATGAGGGTACCCAAGCATATCTGTAAGAATGCTTAGCAGTATCCGTAGTAAATTAGTGTATATCCAAGCCACTGGTGGTTCAGACAATCAGTTAACTACTTTTTTTTAGAAGCTGGGAAGTTCTGCAGAGGCTGGGAGAAGAAAGTCAGAAGGAATCTTTAGTTACTTGTCCTGTTTGTGCTGCTTCCCCAAGCACATTGTACTAGCATCTCTGAGGGAGATGCTGGCCTACCTTTCTGCCCTTCAGGGCTGAAATGTCTGTCTCCCTCACTCCCATTTTTCCTCAGCTTGATGTGTCTTTTTTTCCTGATTCAAAATGGCATGAGTCTTCTGCTTCTGTGGCAGAATCACCAGCACAAGAGGTCTACATCCCCTATTTTAATATTATATTCTATTACGCAGACTGTTTTGTTAATGTCTTTGCTGTACCAGCTGTGTTTGAAAACATAGATATCTGTATCACACAGTACTAAAGGAAGAGGAATCTTTATTAGTTGCAAAATCATATCCATTATGAATTTGGTTTAGTATTATCTGCTGTAAGATAACAAAATTAATCCCTTCTTGTTACTACTGTAATCCTTCCATTTGATCTATAATAACTACTTTTCAGAATAGTATTGCTCCACATACTAAGGCTGGCAGCATTTGCAAGTTTGAATCAAGTAGTTGACATTTATGCCATATGTTGTTTGGCACTTTATTTCAGGCAAGCTATTTTAGAAAGCAGTTCTGCCTATAGACAGAAAGAAAAAGGTCACCTTTCACAACCTGTTCTTCTTGCCCATTGTGAATCTATGGTGTTGGCCAATAGGCTATTCTGTACCAGAGATCTTTCAAATTTCTTTATGTATTGCCATCTGAATTGAGTAGGTGAAGTCAAGCAATCTATTAACACATGAAAGGAGCTTCCTTCAGAAAACAAAACTTAAACCTTCACGCTGTACTGCTGCAATTTCATATGATGATAGACAATAGAAGCGTCCTGAGTTCAGCTTAAACCATGACAGGAAGTCATGCTCCTATTTCACTGTTCTGACTTAAAATGCAAGGTCAAGTTCCACTTCAGCAGCAGGAAGTTTTTACTCTGAGTGGCCTGTTGGCTGTGTTCTTGCTGCACCCTCCAAAAGTGCTTGCGAGGCTGCTGTCATATTCCAGAACATCATCCGCAAGCTGCATGCCCATGCAGGCAGCATGCTCTCAGCCCGTGCTGAGGCGACCCATATATTAACCTGACTTTGCCACAGAGCCTTGGTTCTCCTGGGAAACCACTTGCTTGTGGTCTGTTATCTCTGGGGTGCTGATTGCCTGAGTGCTGTGGTCCTCCCTGTTCAGAGTGGTCTGTAGGGAAGGTGTGGCTGCTTCTGGGACTTCATGCAGCTGGTGTTTTCCCTGATGAATCCCCCATCTGGCTTAGAGGGAGGGAGGTGTGATGTAAATGGGGACACTGCTTGAAGGCTTGCAGGTGCTGTAATTGAATGTAGTTTTGACACCTGTATGCTTAGGACCTTGGTCAATGGAACTCTTTTAGAAGGAGTTTATCGCGTGTAAGCCTACCTTGCCAGGTGCTCAAGAAGTATTTATTCAGGATGAAGGTCCTGTGAGGATTGGGGCGAGATGACTTTAAATTTACATTTCATTTATACAGTAGGCATCCAAGCTTCTACCTGCATGCTGAACTGTAACTGGTGAATGAACTATTCAGTCTGTAGTTACAGAAAAACTGGCTGGTGTTTCTCTTAAATCAGCTTAACCTTTTTTCCAGCCTTGCTTTTCATGCCTGCTGGTAACAGAGTCAGTGTGGAAGCCTCACATAAAGCACCTTTGGCTGAAGGAAAGCAAACGGATAACAGCAAGGCTTCATCATTATTTCCAGCTATACTGAATTTGCCTGTCTTAATCTTCTGTCAGATCATTAAAACTCTGTAGTGAAGCACACTTGATCTGTTTTTCAGATCTCATTTTCTTGAATTCATGAATCTAGTGTGACATTTGAATGTCAGGCTTTCCTTGGAAGGAGGCTTTTTCTCCAGTAGTGAGTCTGTTGGGCAGCTGCAGAGAGATGGAGCTTGCTTGCCTCATTCCTTGCTGCTCTGTCTGAGTACATCCATAGTCTGTTCAGTTTTGGTATTCTACAGGTTTTGGTACTTGACAGACCTCAGTGTGGACTGATTCAGGATGCTAAATGAGGAAAAAAACCAACCTAAACTTTTACAAAAGTAAAATTAAACTGGAAAAAACCTGTTATCTCCCAGAAATTACTGTGTAGTGCTAGAGCCTGTGCACATACAAAAGCTGTCTATATTGAGTAAGACTCAACACACAGGCTTACCTAGAAATACAGTGTATGATTTGCCAGTGTTTGTTTTGTGTTAACAAACAATTAAACTCCATCTGTTCATTTTCAGTTTTCATACCGGCAGAATTAGATCTCTTCGAGGTACAAGAGTCAGGAGAATTGAGCCTTACTTTATTTGTCTGGTTACTGGTGCTCTCATGAGTTCATTTCTTGCGGTTGCCAACACCTTGTCTAATGGACACACTGAAGCCAGTATGCTAATGAATGAGTTACCTTTAAAGCAGTGTTTCTGTCAGATAAGTGCTTAACAGTAATGGTGTTTAGTGACAGGGTGGTTTTCAGTTTTTTAAACTGAATGTTGCTTGCTTATCAGTGCTGGGTTCCATTGTTCTGAATCTGACCTTCCCTGATTTCCAAGGCAGATGTTCAGAGCTCAAAAACTCACTTGTACCATTCTGGTTCTAAAGGTGGTAGAGGAAATAAATTTAAAGCTCTGATTCAGAAACAGAGCGGTTTAGGTCTTTGCCTCAATATTTTTTTGCTCATTGACATGTTTTCTAGCATTACTTTTAAAACCTGAGCTGTTAGAATTGTGCTAATCCATTACCTTTTTAGAGCAAAATATATATTTGCCCTTCTAGAAGTAGCCTTGAAAGTGTGAATCAGGTGTAGTATAGTCTGAAAAGCTGGAAGGTAAACAAAAAGAACTCAATATCAATCAATTCCAGAATACTTTGTCAGTTTTGAGCAAGCTCTGTGATTTCTGGGAGCCAAGCCTCCTCTTTTTGAACTTCTGTGTTGAACAGCTGAAGGCATTGCAGGGAGGGGGTCGGGATCGGGCTTTCCTATATCTCTGTAAGACCCAGGGGCTGTGCAAGCAGCAGGTCAATCACCTCCTTCCCTCCAATGCCTCCTTTGTGCAAAAGCATGGGGAGCTGCACCTGGGTTGCTGATGCTCAGCCATTTTAAGATGTCAAGTGGCAGAGTGCAAAGAAGGAGGTCTAACTTAAATTCAAAACCAAATGATCAATTCTCCCACTGCTTTTGAAAGAAATTGTTAGAGAATAGAAATATGGCATACAGACAACTCGTAAGGTAACTCAATATGAACAGTGTTTTAAAGACATGCAAAAAGGGAACTGCTTAACAGACTTAATTCTTGTAAGCTGCTGAGAAATCCTGAAAGGTGGCCAGCATGTTATGGATAGTCTGCCCTATGCCACTGGTGTTAAATTTCAAGGTAGGAGTTTTTTTAAGTGTATAAGCTGAATGCTATGAAGAGGTAGTTTCAAGACAGAGACCTCTCTTTCTAAATGATTTGTTACTACACAGCAGTGTTATTGCAAATAAGGTAGTTGTTATCGTAAAATCCTTGGCATAACAGACTGTTGGTCCAGGACTGGGATTTTCAGATACTGTTGGTTGTCTATGTTGTTCCAAAGCTGTTGATGAGAATTCTTATTTTGCAACAGTTTATTTTTCCCTTCTACAACATTTCTGGACACTGTATTAGCTTCAGGGTAGTTGCCACTGAGACCTGGGCAGTGGGTAGGTGAAGACGTGGAGTATGCCTGACCTCTGCCTCCCATTAACTCACCATTAATGGGAAATGGGGTGGGGGATAGCAGACAAAGTGAGACAAAGACAACTGAGGGAATCTGTAGGGTGAAAGTGGGGAGAGGCCAGGGTAGATTGTACTGTATGTATGTGCTCTCAAGTAAGGTGAACTCAGGCTGTACTCAGGCCTTGAACACAACCTTACTTGAGTTGAAGAGCCAAGTAGCATGGGCTGGGGAACATCAGGGCAAGAGATGAATGGAGCATAATCAATTTTCATCACTGCTTTTCTCTTCCCATACTCCCCTTTGACCTGCAGTGCTGCTTTGCATTAGAGAAAAGCATTGGTGTTCACAAAAGGGGCAGACATACTACCACCACTTCATACTTTCATGTTGTCAAAACTAGTTGACACACCTGGCCTAGAAGAAAATATTGTCTTCTAAATATTTTTAGGTAGCATCAGCATATTGCTAAACAAAAATTCATGTAAGGAAACAGAATGTTTTCTTAGTCCTCTGTTATGTTTATGCTTTCTAGCTGTCACTATAGTAAGGGGCTTCTTATATTGTGAGGTTCTCAGTTTTTTAATAAAGATTGAGTTGTAATATGATGTTTGACCACTGTATGTCTCTGAAAACCATATAAAGTTCCAGGAGCAGTGAGTATGTTACTAATGAAGAGCAGAAAAACCACGTAACTGTCGAATTCCATGGTTGTCATTGGTGACACTCAGCAAATATTACTTACTGTGATTTAGCATATTCTTATAGTTGGCCCTTTCGCTTCAGCTATTCTGCTTCTTCCTACTTCATGTATTCAGAGGGTATAAGGCTGGAATGAATCTTGCATTTTGTCCTGCTGGCTTTCTGATTCTTCCTGGGTTATTCTGTATGGAGCCTGCTGTTTCTACTTAAAACAGTGTCCAGAGTGTAGTCAGGCTTCACTGAAAGACTTCAGGGGACAGACAAGTTCCTTGTATCGCTTAGCAGTTTGTTCCTATGTCTAGTAACTCTTGCTCATAAACCTTTTTGCCTTACTGGAAACATGGAAGTTGTGAGCTTTGGCTTCTTCTATTGTTTCTTGATCTGTTCTCTTCAACTCATTGAAAGTATGTTGGAGGATCTAATATGTCCTATAGCCATGACACCTTCTTGAAGAGCTCATTCTGTTGAGAAATTGACAAGGGAAAGGCTGTCTCTTAGGATATTCTCTAACTATCATTTCATACTTTCAGCTTTTTCGCATTCTTGTATAAATGTGGATACCAGGCATGGATCAGCCCCACTAGTGGAGGTAAAATTCTTACTTCAGAGCAGTGGCAGGAGAGAGAATATGTGATCTTGAATTTCCTATTTAAATTTCCTTCTGAGTCACGCCATTTTTTCAGCGCAGTCTTGACTGTTCATAATGGATTCTGTTGTCCATAGTGCCCTCTATCCACTTGATTTTTGTGCTGCTTATTTTCCACATTTTCTCCTGAGCTTCTCCATGGAATATTCAGAGCTGATAGTTTCCTGACTGAAATGTATTTGCAGTAACATGAGTCCAGATTTTTGGTTTTGATCTGGCAACCATTAAGCACCTTGAAAGGTTTATTCATTAATATTTAGTCCTAAACTGATTGGCTCTCAGCTTTTATTTATGTACCTGATCAAATGCAATCTGCTTGTTCCAAGTCTGAAAATCCTTCAGCATGGGCAGACGATGCTCAGTAGAGCATGGTAGGAAAGCAGAGGCAGGGACTTTGTTTTGGAGAGTAGTACTGATTTTACATACAGATGTGGATTCTTTGTCTCAAGGCTTCACCTTACTTGAGAGCACATACATACCTGCTTCAGAAGGGTGCCAAGATGCTTTAGAGAATGCTTTTGTAGGTTTTTGAAACCCTGTGAGAATAGCTCCTGTATATGCTTATTTCTCATAACAACAAGTTAGAAATTATTCTTTACCTTTATTTGAACTTTGGACATTATTGAGCTGTTCTGTATAGATTATTCCGTTGCTTTTAAAATCAACTATGAATTAATGAATAAAAAAGGAAAAATTTATTCCCAATCAAACAAACTCAATTAAACTGTTAAATGTTGATTAAAGGCATGACTCACTGTGCTTAAAACACAGTTGACATTTATTATTGAATTTTGGAATAACAGTTTTTAGTAGAGTTAAATTTGTTACCAAATTTCCAGCTCATACTTGGTGGTGGTGGTGAAATCTTCCTGTTTTGGTTGGTTTCAGTGAAAAATGTTGATTTCTCAGAGCGAAAACTTTTCACACTAACATTTTGTCAAGAAAGCTTTCCTCAGGATGAGGTAAGGAAGTGTTTCTGTATGATAGAGCAGGCGCATATGGTAACACCCAAATGAGCGGCCCCGGCAGAGAAGCAAAGGCTGTACCTATGCTTGTAGTGGTCACCTGTACCCTTGAATCAGGGAGGGATGAGGGCTATTGCAGGATACAGGGGGGTGTCTTGTGAGGAAATTTGTTTGATTAAAGCTGTGTTGAATACAGTTGCGGGGAAATAATAGTAGCAACATAAGATATGAATCTGCAAAATTGACTTGTTAGTCCCCTATGCACAGAATAGGCTTGCTAATCACGCCTATGGTTTGGCAAAGTTACATGCAACATGGTTTTTGAGTTGTCTAATGAGTATTAGGGGAAAGGTTTATGATGCTTAATAATATCTTTACATGAAGCCCGTCTCGGGTTGTCACTGATGGATGTTGCTGAAAAACAGAGTCTGTAGTACATACATTTGTAGTGGTTTACATACACTACGGTGTGCCTGATCAGATTTCACAGCATAGTGGCTGCAGTTTGTATCCTACTCTATTTTTATTATGTGTGCAGTTCTTTGTGTAAAAGATCTGAATTGTTGGTTTCAACAGTGGCAAGTGCTAATGCTGCTAGCAAAACATCATTAAATACAGCTTTTATTTATTTAAATAAACCACAACTGAATTTGACCCCGGTCCATGGGTAGCAGCAGTGGAGTTTCCATAGTCATGTAAATGCAAAATATGTGGAAGTGATCATGTGCGTGAGTGTATGGGATGGGGGTACTTCGGCAGGTACAACTGCTGGGCAGGTTTTCTGTCACTGCAGTTCATTTAAGGCTTTAATTTTTCTCAACTGTCTAGGTTGCAATCACCTTAAAGTAGAGATTGAGCAGTAGCTGCCACAACACAACGGTTCTTGGTATGTGGTTCTTGTATGTCTTGCTTGATGTACGCAATTTGGCCTAGGATGTTTTTATCATCCAATAAAGGATATTTCTCTAAAAGTTAGTTTTTCTGTATTTGCCCTTTACTACTAGCAAGATGACAACTTTCTTTCTCTCGGCTTCTGCAACAAAAACTATAGTAGGTATTTCCTGGGGAAAAAACATGATCCAGGGAAGATCATGTTGCAATTGCCAAAATGAAATAAATTAACCTACCAAAATTCTGTTTATACTGTGGCAATGCTCAGAGGCTTCAGTCAGAGCTGTGGAGGCGTTGTGTTAGGCAGCAAATGAGTGTGGAAGCGTATGGGAGAAAACATTTTGAGTTGGGGAAGCTAACCAGTGGTCTAGCACCTGTGTTAGTTACAGTAGGGAGATTTCTTTGAACATGCTAAAGTTGCCTAAGGAACTAGGAACTCTGGTGACCTTCAGCAAACATCAATTTGGAGACCTGGGCCGTGACCCAACAGAGGTATAACAGAAGTGTCTAGTCTGTATGGTGTGGACTTTGAAGGATGATAATTATACTATACTGGTGCGATTTATAAAGCATTCCTATTCCTTACTGAGACATGGAGTAATCTACTGGAGAAACAGGAAGATTATATTTACAGTTGGAGATCTGTGAGAATCTGAGATTGAATGGGAAATAAAGCTCTCGCCCTGCTCTGGGTTAAGTCTTTGAAATATATAATCCATACACGTGGGTCTAGTGGGGGGAAAAGGACAGAGAACGGTTGCTGGCCTTTTAAGAATGAAAAAGAAGAGGGGAAAAAAAAGGCAGCCTGATCTCATCTGTCCCAGGACTAGACCAGAATCTGTGAGCTCAAGCACTATATAGTACTTTCGAAGTTGTCACTGGCAAGCTTGATGTTTTCTTGATAAAGTGTTTCTGTGCATCCACTGTTGGTACAGGGCATCTGGTTTTGAAAATCTGTCCCTAGAAATAATGGGATCTCCCACTGCAGGACATAGCAGGCATTAGAAAACACTCCATCAGGTCTGAAAGAGATAATATTTCTAGCTGGAAAACTGAAAGAAAAGGGTAGAGAATGAAGGAACAAATGTTATTTCTACACTTTTTTTAATTGTTTTTTTAAATGAGACTTTAAAAAAAAAAAAAACAACACAAAAAACAAAAAACAAACAAACAAAACCCAAAATGATGAGCTGCTAAGGTCTGCATGCTCTCACTGGTGACATGGAGAACTTGTGTCAGTGTATGTGTAGGGAGCACTTCCCTGCATGCCCCATTTCAGCAAAACCCAAATGTAGAGAGGCTGCTTTTGCTACCTGTTGTTGCTATCTTGCAGACAGTGCGACAGTTAGGTAAGTTCTTTCTTTTGGATGATTTATACAACAGCTGTTATTTATCTACCCCAATCATTACGCAGGAGACTTTGGATAGAATATGCTGTTTGAAACCATTGCCAAATTAAGAATTGTACGGAGTATTTAGTAGTTGGTGTGGCGTAATAGCGCTGAACTAGTGATGTGCAATGATCCCTGTAGTTCTTCTGACTCATTAAAAATTATTTACAATTTTCTAATAAGATACTTTGCATCATAAAATACCAAATTAAGGATGCAAGTCATAACTCTGCCACGAGATTGTAATTTTGATGCCACCTTTTTCACAGTCCTCACACTAAGCAACTCTCTGGCAAAAATCATATAGATGAGTTTGCCAAGAGAAACATTTTTGTAGTTTTGAGAAAGGCATTTTTAAAATATGATCTTGAGTGGAAGAAAATAAGAGATGCTTCATTCACTGTAAAGTTTATACCTTTATCTGTGACATGTTTCAAATTCATCAAAAGAGTAAATACACAAAAGTTTCAGGAATAACTTCAGCTAAAAATGAACCTTTTTTTTTTTTTTTGGCTTGTGTGTTTTCACCTCCAAACACTTCCAAAAATAATTTTTAATTCAGAAAGGACAGAAGGTGACTTCAAAAAATGTCTGTGATGATAATGGGATTAGGCTATATGCATTTCTCTTTAGATGCTTCCATCTCCTGTTATTTTGGCGGTTATACACCCTTTTGAGATAAGGATGGGGTGTTACCTTAGGTTTTAGCAGACTGGTAAGGCACAGGCAAATGGTAGTCTCTCAGCATTGCACAGGGAGTTGATGACTGGGAGGGAATTGAATCCAAGTTCCTTGGAGCCTGGGCCAGTGCCTTTTCTCCTGCCATAGTAGGGAGAGAAGGTCCTCAGCAGATTGAATATATCCTGCTGGGACTAGAAAGTCAGGGTAGAGTTGTTCTATTTATATGAAGTTCAGAGGAGTAGAGACTATCAGGCTTCAGTCCTCTTCTAGTGCTGGGCAGTTTATAAAAATTTTGAGTCCTAGTTCTTAGGGGCTGGTGAGCAGAGCTGGGTCTTCTCTAGGGATTTTGGAGGCCATTGAGTGATAGTTGTGTAGCCTCTTCATTGTTTCCGTAAGAAGATTTAAGATAAATTACTGTTGAAAAAAAAAGAATGAGGATTTGGAAGAGTTTGGAGCCTGTCAACATGTAGAATTCTTATCATTTCTAGTTCAGGCATGGGTTTGTCTAAGCATACCAAAAGGTTTTGCAGATACCCAATTTAAACACATGAAAAAAAATCAGAAATCTGGGACTTGGCACCAGTACAGAGATCCATGAGGGTTTAGAGATCTTAATCTTTGTCTTAAAACGTTAGATACTGCTTTCATTCACACTGAATGAAAATGAGTGTAACTCATAACTACACTGAAGGCTGCTGATTTATTCCAGACTTAGGCTTGTATGACTTAGAAGTTGCTTCATTATTTTTGTCCAAGAGCAAGGGCTAGAGTACCCATGTAACTGAGTGATTGTATTTAAAGTAGTGAATTATATCCTGCATTGTATTCTTCTCCTAACAAAAAGTTTTCTAAGAAGTTGGGGTTTGTTTGTTTCTTTTTAATATTTGTAAGGATTTATAGTCAGCTTTGCCTGCCTGTAGTCAGCCTCTGTGTGAGTTGTATGCCATTGCCCATGGCTTGTGCTGTGGAAGTGATGCCCAAGCGGGTGATTCGGATGTTTGTACTTTTGCCCAGTCCCCTTTTTGTTCTGGCTGTCGCTTTTTTCCTTCCCTTATGACAAGATTACCCTATGCATTGCGTATTGCCCCTTGGGTCTCTAGGAAGGGTCACCCTGAGGCACCTCCTCGCAAGCTGGTACCGCATGTAGTGCATGCCAAGTACTGAAACAAGCCACCGAGTCTCGAGTACAGGAACAAAGCAAGCCTTTAGCTGCTTTGACCCTTCCTTTTGGTCTGTTCATAAGAACAGAGTCTGACTCTCTTTGTCCATTGATATCGGGATTTACCCTGTATATTTCTGAGGAAAGTGGATTCTTCCAATATGTTCCTATTGCCTTTTTATAGTAGTTCTTCTTGGTACTTTCCTGGCTGTAGTCACCCAAGAATTCTTGAATGGCTTATGTGAGTGAATGTATTTAAGCATCAGTGTACTCTTGTGGTACTTGGAGGCCAGAGTGAGAAACGCTGTCATACTGCCCTACGAACTCTCTGTTTGGAAAATGACACTGGCTTCACTTCTGAAAGCACAGCTAGGAAAGCGTAGGTAGCTTGACCAGCATCATACACTGAATCACTGGGAAAGAATAAGCATATCTGTTTCATTAGCTTTTTTTTTTTTTTCCTTTTAGTAATGACTGGATGACTAGGAGTACTCCTTCCCCTATTTGGGACTGAAATGAGTGGTTTAGGGGCAGGGGAAGCTGTCATTTTGCTGATTCACTTCTCAGGAGCCTGTAATACAATGTCCTACTTTCACAGAGAACTTTTCTTGCTGAGAAAAGAAAATCCTTTGTAGGATGAAGATACCTGTCTGTAACTGGTTAGAAATAATGCAGGAAGAAAGTGCAAGGAATCTCTCCCCTTTCACCTGCCTGTCAGATACAGAGTTTAGTGTTGCAGGGTTTTAAATGTGTTTTGTCAAAGATTTGTAATAAGGTCTTGTGATAGATACCGTGATTAAATAGTGCAAATGAAGTGGAACAATTTTATCCTTGGATGAAATTTTAGTATGTAGCCAACTGTGCGAGGAACAAAATCTAATAATCTCTTCAGGAACAATGGGATGTTTCTATTTGGATGGTTTTAGTTAGGTTATTGGCATGACTGAGGTGCTTTTGTAGGATCTGTTACAATCGTATAATGTGCTGATTGCTACTAAAACTTTGTCTTAAAAAATAAAAATCAAAATTATTTTAAGAATCACAGACAAAATACTTGTGCTGGAAATCTTCCAGGGTGTTCAGTTCTGCACATCTCAGGAACAGGCAAGTGCCCTCCCTACAGGCTTAATGTAGAGTACAGACTGAGGGCTAGAGGGAAATAGTTTCTTTACCAAGAAACTCTTATGCTTCTTCTTTCAATGTTTATGCCTGTTAAATATGTTGTAGTCTGAGAGATGCTGAAATTAGCAGGAAAATGATCCACTCTGAACACCATTTCAGGTTTTCTACCTGCTCCCAACATTAGCTATGGCCTGTTGTCACAGGACATATGAATCTATTGATGACACATTAAACTTTTAAATGCTATAAATTTTTCCAGTGCTTTATTACTAATAAATGTTTTGATGTGTTAACTGTACATTTTTATTGACATTATTCTAGGTAGTGATTTTTCCTCACAGTTCTATAAGAACTTGGGTTTTTTTTTTCAAGGTTTTATTAGTTAAAATTTTGGCTAAGCGGTTAAATTAATCTCTAATTATGGAAAAAATGTTTATGTGACCTAGTGTAAAGCACCTGTGAGGCTCCTTTCTAGCACATGGGAAAGGAAGGAGATGCATCTCAGGTTTTCCACTGAAGTGTATGGAAAGAAAATGCAAATTAAATTTAAGAAAATTTAAAAGTGAATTTTAAAGTAAACTTTGAGGGCAGTTCTGTGATGCCTATGAACTTATGCAGTTGTCTCCCCAAAAAAGTGCTATAGGTTGTGGTATTTGTTTCTTTTCAAAACAAACAACAGGGAAGACAAATGTTCACTCTAGGAAACAAACTGCAATTTAACCTTGTGGTTTCTTAACTGCATGATTTTTGATGCATTATCCTGGCAGTGTACCTGGTGCAATGTATGATTCAGCATGAATTTGACAGCAGAAAGAGCAGACAGGATTTAGAAAAACTGGTGGGTGTTTTTTCCAATCCATAAAGGTTTTTATTTCTTTCAGGGCAATAACTTGTTTCCCTTAGTATACTTCTCTTTCTGTCTTTGACACATCTGTTCCTATTGCCTTCTGAGGTGGTTTTACAAGACATGTAATAATTGCAGAGTGCCAGGGCTAGATGCTGCAGCCAGCTAGATGTGGATGGTGGCAAGCACAAGCAGTCTAGATGAAGAGCTGCTGTCTTACTCTTTAGCCTAATACACATGTGCTGTGGAGTGCTAATGGAAAGGAGGTTTCTCAGCCTGGATTTAGATCCTTACCTGTAATTCTGTTGGGATGGAGGACTTGGTGTTGCGTGTCTCACTTGTCACAATGAGACTAGTTATACTCTATCTTAAACTAGAGATCACTGAATGAACCTGTTCGGCTGGGGATTAATCTTGCATTTCCTATTGTATCTTGGAGGAATTGAGTCATAGATTGTATTAATGTGTGTAGCCATATTAAAAAGTGATCTATGGGAAGGTACTGGGATTTTTAATTTTTTACTTGTTTTCTGATTATGGCCATTTACTGATACACTGTACTGTAAGTGAATAACTAAATAATATGAAAATAAGTATATCTTGTGGGTTACAGTGAGGAGTTTTACAGCATTCTGACTATATTTCAGTTGATGTGATTGTACAAGCTGAAGTGTAACTCAGTACACACTCAGCTGTTTCTCATCTTGAATAGCTGAAGGAAGTGAAGTTAATTTTAAGTCTTGAATAAGCATCTGTCCTGAGTATGCAAGTATTTGATGAAGCACAGCCACATAAGATGTGGATAACAATGCCTCATTAGCTGCTGTTTGTTTTGGTTCAGGTTTCTCAATGCAGTTTGTTTCAGTTCACAAATTAACATGCCAGTAACCTTTTACTGCATGGATTTCAATTTTTTCACGAGCAACAGCTGACTGATTGGGAGGGTCTCAGACCAGATGGCAAGAAACTTGGAATCTGATTCTGATCTTGCCTCCACGAGGAGAAACAAGAAACAGTGATGTTTACCTCGGTGAAACTTAATGTAGAATAGAATTACTTCAGAGGAATCAAAATGAAACCCATGGTAATTTTCCTACTCCTCAAAGTCTTACAGAGTTAAGACTTTGAAATTTATTCAGTTTTAATTACATTTAAATGTATTTTAAATTTCTGAGCAATCTCAACCTTTGAATGCTTCAGGTAATGCTCCGAGCCTAATCTTATGCTTCTACAACTCCATTTAAGTCAGTGGACTTAAACTCATGGCTAAATTCCTTCCTAAATTTTGTTTCAAAATTTCTAGCACAATGTAAAACAAATTCCCACAGATGTCACATGTATTTATATTTTCTTTTAAAATGAATGAGTTGTAATATAATCTGGATTTAAAGTGTATTGGGTTTGTTTCATCTTCTGCTTTTTATTCTATTTCTTTGTAAATTGGTATTCGTCTTAACGGTAAGTATGCTTTATTTGATTTCTATGAAAGAAGAGCTCTTACGGAAAGCTCAAAGAGCTCTTACGAAGAGCTTCAGAAACTATAATTAAGCTATGCATTGTCCTTAGGAATCAACAAGTGTCCTCACAGCCTTTAAAGTGATCAGTATATCTGGCCAAAAAAAAGATGAATTTTTCTGGATTTTGAGATCTGGGAACTTAAATCATTATTTCAAAGTAGTAGCTGCTAATCCAGATGTGAACTAAGAGGATCCGCAATTAAAGATAATGCAGTAAAAATACTTTATATGGATTATTTCTCCATTGTCTTCATATATTTTGTTCCATTTAAGTCTGTAAATTGGTGAGAGATTAACCAGTTTCCAGTGTTTCCTGTATCTAGAGGTTGATTCCTGTAAGTGTACAGCAGCTGTGGTGAGGGAAGATCATATGATGTCTCAGTGTTGTTTCAGGTGCCTAACCAGAGGCATGGGCAGAACTTGCATAGCCCACCTGAGTTACAGCCAGTGCAGTGTATCTGCATAAAATCAGTTTATTGTAAGTGCTTGATTGATCCCTCATGTTGTCTGGTTAAGAAAAGCACAGGAAAAAAAGGCAGATGTGAGGTTTTCATCCCACTGAATAGCTCTCACACTGAACCCTTCTCTTGAAGGAGTTGTGTTGACCTGAACTTCCTTGCCCTATATGTTTTTAATTTTCCCCTTTATCTTCAGTAGGCAGAATGTACTGTCTGGCCGATAGCCTTGCTGCTTAGGACTGGCTTAGAAGATCATGGGTATGTTATATCGATACTGACTCAGTAATAATCTTGCTGTATGCATATCTGAATGGCTGGGGCTTCAGCAAGCAGCTAAAGCCATGTGTAGTAAGGAAGAGTTGGTAGACATTAACTCCCAGTTTGTAAAATGTCTTCGATATCTTTTGACTTTGGTCTTTCCTAGTAATTTTTGTTCAGCTTTGTCTACAAAATTCAATTATTGGTGATTTAATTAAATGATAAAAGGGTGAAGCAACATGAAGAGATGTAGTGAGAATACAGCTACTGGAGCCTTGAGTAGGTCTGCTATGAGCAGATGTAATTTGCAGTGTGTAATGAGGGCTTTGTGCGTGCCATAGCCACATCTGTATTATGACACCTGGTGGTACTCCAGGAATGCAGACAGAGACAGGGTTGTGCAGCATGTGTTTACTAGAAAACAAGTGATCAGCTTATGCATGTAGGCAGGTTTTAACATTTGGTTTTGCCCTACACTGTAAAGAGCCAGGCATGTGCAGAAGTGTTCATCAGAAGCACTTGGATCATAGAATCATAGAATGGTTTGGGTTGGAAGGGTCCTTAAACATCATTCAGTTCCAATCCTGCTGCCACAGACAGGGATGTCTTGATGCAGAGCAAGAGTCAAGCAAGAACCTGCCTCCTCCTGCAGTCCAGGTAAGAGTCATAGCCTTCAGCCTACTCTAGAAGCATTTGCTTTGCAAAAGCAGTAATAGGTAAAACTGCCCCCAAAATGAAATGGCCTCAGCAAATTGTGCTTAAGAGACTGACGATATTCTGCCCCTTCTTTCAAACTGCAGAATGGGATTAATTCAAATGAACTCAGCAATAACAAACACAACTTAAAATGTTGTCAGATTCTATTTGAATTACAAAAAGGCACCAGAAGGAAGTAATTCTGTTGTTCTGAGCCAGAACATTCAAAAGGTTACGGTTAAAAAGATAAAGCTGTGATTTTTGAGTACTTGTGACTATGAAGTCCGATGCTGCATTTAATTACACAGTCATATAAAGTTTTTTTTAAATACTTCGTTCATTGAACAAAATTGAGAGTGTTCAATTAATCAGAGTACATTTATTTTTCTTTTATGCTCTTTCAGCACATGGTTGAAGGGTTGAACTTCATGCATGTTACTGTTACCTGCTCTGAAGACCATATTGTTCATTTCCTTCAGGGCTATTATATACTCTGAGTTAGAATCTGGGGTGCTTTAGTGAAAACACCATTATGAGATAAATTGAGCTGTTTTGCAGCTTGAAGATGGGGAAACGATGGCATAGATACAGAAGTTAAAGTATTCTGGAAGACAAAACTAGTTGTAAATGAGCTGAACTGCTTTAATTCAAACTTGCCTACAGAAGTCCTATGGCAGGAAAGTGATTGTTTGCAAGGAAACTTCACATGGCAGTGTCTGCTAAAGTTAAAAGTGTCTGAAAATATGGTCATAAAGGAAGCATTATTCTTAATATTAAATAGCGCTGTAGCCCTGCCTTTATAAAGCACCAGACCTACTTGTGGATGCTTTTAACATACACTATATTTCATTCAGCATTTTCTTTCCAAACAATTTTACCTGTATATTTTGTCTGAGAAAGTAGTTAGACTTATATAGAAATTGTATTTAAGGAGAAAACAAAATTTTAACAGTGCAGGAGTATGGGAGGGGTGGCTCCTGATTCATACATGTCAGCATGTAATGCACAGCAAAAGAGACTACAGTTCCAGGTCCTCTTTAGTGTATCTTTGCAATGAGTCTGGTGAGTGATAAGTGTTGTATGCTGTATTGGACTAAGTTTTTAACATGAAGATGGGACATAAGTAGGTTGCGTGGTTATGCTATGCTCTTTGCAGTACCTGTTGTATTTAATCTCAAATCACATCAGGCCTGTTGCCATGCTGCTTTTTGTTTCTCTCAGCTTAGAAGAACAGTGATGCTAAAAATCTATTGATTCTGTTGCATGAATTAAACACATAATATGCACAAAAGCTAAACTAGTCCTAGAACCTACATCAAAATCTTCAGCTTCCATAGTATTGATGCTGATGATGTGAACATGGTTAGGGGTCTAAGCAGATAACACTTGGTCTGCGGTCCCATTATTTAAACACTGACAAATCCCTACCAAGAAATGCAAGAGGGCTGGTACTCAAGATATCTTAGTGCTGTCACATGTCCCAGAATACTTCTAGATGTTGTTGGTGTTACTGTCAAAGGCACTTGCACAGCAAAGCTTGAAAATAAAAGCTTCAGTTTCTTCCGCAAGAATAGGGGCTCTTTACAGTGGTACCACAGGCAAGACCTTTTTGGGTGAATCAGTAGGACTGCAGATAATTTTCTCCTGATTTACATAGACTTGCAGTAGTTTGTTTTGTTAGTGTCTGTGGGGAGAAAGGTGTAAACTACTGGAATTAGCCCACATAGGCATGCCCAAGTGACCTCCCGATGGTTTAAAAGGCAGCTTGTGGAAGAGCAGCAAGTTCAGCTTGGGCTTTCTGGGAAGCAGGCTGGAGTTCTGTCCATAGAAGCAGCCTGGGTTTTTTCAGATTAATCTGCAAAATTGGAGGAGGTCTCCTTCTAGGTGCTTATTTTTGATGGCCAGTTAGTAGAGAAAGGCCAAAAATGAGAGCACGCTCTCCCTAACAGAGTTTCTTCAAGTATTCGGTGGCTCTATGGCATGTGCTGCCTCTGACTCACCCGCATCACTAGGAAAATGCATTATCAGAAAGTATTTGAGACTCCTTCCTGAGCAGCTGAATAAACTGCTTTCTTGAGGCAAATATTGTTGTACTGTAGATGGAAATCTTTATCACAGTTTAGTCTGAGGCTAAAAGATATTTCTTGCCTTCCTTTCCTCTTCCCCTCACCCCATCTGCTCCTGTTCAGCCTCTTACTAAAGGGCTTCAGTGTAACAAAAGACATGAGATAAGTTGTCCCTGGAAGTAAGAGAGCAAGGCAACTTCTTGCTGTTAGTCGTCATGTCTCAAACTTGCTTGCAAGTCATTGAAAAAAATGCAAGGCTTTTCAAACCCCTTGAAAATCTGGTTCCTACCTATTTTTCCTCTGATAAAGGAAGGTACCAGTTAATGGAAATTCTTCCTTTCTTGGCACAAATATTTATGAATTGTTTCTTCATGCTGACTTTCTGTGGATTTTATGAGAGTGTAGAAAGGAATATGGGACAGAGTTGTTTAGCAGCTGTTAGTACAAGAAGATACAGAATAGCTGGAAAGGCTGGGGAAGTACTCAGCAGCAGTATCAGGTAATGTTGGCAGTTCTTCACACCTGGTGTGTTCTGAATTTACCATTTAGCCTGCCTTGCCAGCTTATCTGACTCAGCCACTTATCCTGACAACCAAAGCCTCTTTCCAGCACATATCAATGCTCTGTAGAAGTGAGCAGAGCAAGCAACCTACTAGACTTGGTGCTGGCTTTTGTTTGCAATTAACTTCAGTTTCACCAATTTTGCTCCCCTGAGGTTGAAGGTGGGTCTGAGTCTTCAGAGTGGGAAATGAATACCAAGTCACTTTCCTGGAACACTTGGAACTTCATTCAACAGAGTGTTTCTTATTTCTCCAGCCACACATGTGACTGAAAGCTCTTTCTTCTCAATTAAACCACAGTCCCTTTCTTTTTCAGTTTCCTGTGACTGATAAAATGTTTTCTTGTACTTGTTAACATTTCTTTAGGGTGTTGGTTGGTTTTTTTTTTTTTTTCTTTCTTCCTTTCTTTGTCATTATCTGTATTCCTGGTGGATTTGACTGTATTAATTTGTTTGTGGGTATCTGGATAAGGTTTTCCAGGGCTGGAAGAGTGGTTGTTTATAAATCATTGCAAATTGCTTGTGTTCCAGTTCATTCAATGGCTGAGATTGCAAAGGAGAGGCAAGAAGGGGAAAAAAACCAGAATGCAATGGCATGAAAGGAGAGGAAGTCTTGCCAGTGCCTGTTTATTTTGTTAACACCAAAGTTAACCTTATGATCTCCTGGATTTCCTCTACTCAGAAAAGGGAGAGTACAAAATTGTCAGCAAAAAAGGTTCCAGGCCAGGAACTGTTCTTAGCTAATATCCCTTCCCTAGGAAGATATTTTTGTCTCCTGTTTTGAGTATTGTGTTTCAGCAATCTTCCAGAAGCAGTGTGGGTTTGTGTTCTTTTTGCTGTTCTAGTTAGGCTTTCCCTATTCCTCAGAAAATACTGATTTATTGCTCATATTTTGGTTTTGTCTTAACAATTGATCTTTAATCTCTCAAATTAACCAGGTTAGGTTGCCTTTTTTGAGTGAAAAAAAATAAAAGAAAAAAGGCTGCAGTGTGGAGTCTGTATTCACCCACCCTAATCCATGCTCTTCAAGAAGGGGTAGTGTCTACTTGTTTTGTTCAAAGGTCGGCCTCGGAGCCCTCTTCTTTTCTCACCCTCTTGTTTCTGTCAGTGTGTCAGGGAGAAGATGTTTTGACTGGCAGCTTGTATTTAAGGGTCTTCCTTGAAGAGGTCTTTGTAACTCCCTTTCCTGAAGAATCTTTTGCGAAGGTTCTGCTGATGCTTGAGTAAAGCAGTTTGCCTTGTAGTCCTTCCAGGGATGTAAGAGTGATTGCTGAAGAGCTGAGGAGAACTAGTTTGATTGCAAATGACTGCAAATCTGTGACAACAGAGGAGCAGAGGCAGGAATGGAAATTGCTTCAGTTTCAGTATTGGAGGAACCCAAATAATTTTGTCTGTTTTTTTCTCCTTGATCTGGGATAAATATAGAAACTACTCAGACAAATAATGAAAACTGTATGCCAGATGAAAGCAATTCAAAACAGGTATTTTTCCTTCTGAGAAATTCTATAACATGAGTCTTGCCTGTCCAGAATTACTTGCCACTGAATGAGGGACACGTAGTGCAGGATAGCAAAACTTGATGAAGTTGCTAGCTTGATGTTATTATTAGAAAAAAGAGGGTCAATGGAGAAACAGACACTAAGTTAAAAAGGCAGAAATAAATTCTACAAAATATAACTTTTATTTGTTAAAGTAATATTTGAAAAAAAAACAGTAGAGAAATGGGCAAAGCTTTGAGCTGTTGAAATGATCAGACAAGTAGTTTCTGAATAGTTATTGTGGCTATCAGATCCAGCAAAGTCATGACCACACCAGAAAACTCATAGAACTTCATGAACTGTGTCAGGGAAAAAAATTGTCATTGCTATCTTTACAGTGCTTTTGTGAAGATAAGACGTTTATCTGTGAATCTCAAATCCATGTTATTTGAACCCTGTTACTTTCATGTCTTTATTTTGTTAAGATGCAGTACACAAATATTAATTTTATTGAGAAGGAGATAAGTGAAAGTGAAAATAGGTTCTAGCCAGGTAGAATAGTGGTGGGGTGGGAACATGCTGTGCTGAATTGCCCACACAGTGCTGCCAACGTGTATGAGTCATGAGTACCAAAGTCGCTTCCATTTATAGATTTCTTACGAACAAGAGGCAGCTATAGATGCCATTGAGTGGCAAGTTTTTTTAAGATGCTTTGGGCTGAAAATATTGAGCTCCATGGAACTGATTAGATCAACATAAGGTGCCCAGAGTAAGCCCCCTCTGAGAAATTACTGGCTTCCAAATGCACCTCCCATCCTCCGGGGAAGTTCCAGAGCTTTGATAATTGCTTTTGTCCCCAGAACACTGAAGCAATTTAAATGTTCATATAAGACATTAAAAACTGAAATATTATGCTTTAGAAGAATATCAGTATTTTGAAGGACAAACTTTGTGAAACTTTTTTTTTTATTCTTATTTTCCTAAGAGGAAAATTCCAAAATATTATCCAGATTCACATTCTAAAAATTTCCAGGCTAACAGGTTACTCAGCTCTAGTTACTTCATCCATAAGGCATAAGCTGGTCATAGATTGAAAGACTCTGGTACCTTGAACTATCTGTATACTATGTGTGGCGTGAGCTATATAAACTGTGAGTAACCACATAGTGTAACAGACTTCGTCAGGTTGAGAACTCCATATGTAACGTGTATATATTCATTTAATACTCATGCACATACTTTATATATGTATGTGCGTATATATTATGTAAATTTACATCTCCACACACCAAGTATTTATGGATAAACCAAGTTTCTGAAGGAATAAGAGTTCCAGACTCCTCTTCCACCATCTTACAGAAAGAGCGGTCTTCATGGCCTTGCACAATCCAAGCTGCAAAATATCCACTGTAGACGAGGCCTTTGTGCTTGAAGTGAATATTAGGCATTCTATTGGGATATTTGTTGCTTTTGTTTCTCTTTAATATTTTTCTTACTCTCTGTTCTATGCTAAGAAAGAATTTAGGGAATGTTACTGTTTGCACATTAATACACACAGGCTTGCATATCTATATATATTTTTTTATAGTTATAGGTACATTAGCTATATATTGTTTCTCAACATCAAAATCTATCACTTTTCAACAGAGGAATTTACTGGCATCCAGATAAGAGCATTTGTCCTGGCAGAGCACACACACAATGTCAGATATTTAAGTCCTAAGAATATAGCTCAGGTTGAGAGCTTGAAATTATCACTTGTGTCCTATATGAATGTCTTAACCTTGAGGCAATTTTTAGGGTGTTATGATTTCAACCTCTCTTGTGAAAACACTTATGCTTTATGTAAGTAATTAAAATACTAATTGAATCTGTATCTTTCACAACTTGAGATGAGTCCCATAACCAGTGGGCTTACAAAACCAGCCTAGTTAGCCCTGTGACTATGTAATTGGTTATACAAGATGAGGTTACTCCAGTAGAATAATTGAGAGCAGCTCACCTGAGAATAGCAGAGAGGCTGGTAATTAGTGCACTTGTCTAGGCTGTAGGGGATCCACTCAGCCAGATATGACTTAGTCTGAGCTGGGATTTGAATTACGGCATCTCAGATCTCCAGTGAAGCTGTGACAGGTTGGATTGTGAACTGTTTCAGAGAAAGCTTGTCCGCATTTTCATCAGAATTTTTAGGTAGTTCGGGGTTTCTCTGAATGAAAAACAAGAGAAAAAGAAACCCGTAGTTTAGGGGGTTTTGTACCAGAAGAGTTTTTTCTTGCATAGCTTTTCTAAAGGTAACAGCACAAGAAAGCAAAGAACTTGGCAGGAGCAGAAGGAAGTATTTACCAGTAACAAATTACTCCTGAAATAATTAATTTGTTAATATTATGGTTTACGATAATACCTTATAGAAGTCACTCCTGCTGCTGATAGGAAAAGTAGACAATGGGAAACATGATGTTTGCCTTGGCCTGTATTGTGTCATGATTCCTCCAAGTGTTTACACATTTTTCTTTCTCCTGACATCGGAGTTATGGAAAAGCCTTAGTACTTTGTTTGTAATAGATTCTGCCTACTTACAGTGGTTCCTTTGGGAAAATAAAACTCTAATATCTAGGAAATGTTGCAACCTATCTGCCTTGCAGAGGATGTGACAAGTTTCCTCCTTGTGCAGTACGTGGTGTCTGCCTGTGTGCCTGCTGGCACTCTCCACAGACAGGTCCCAGACGCTTCTGATTCAGGCTGTTGCCTTCCAGATGTTCTCTACCCGCTAACATGTATCTGTGAAGAATATTGGCGAGACATTGTGGAGTAGCTTGTGCTGCCCAAATTCTTGACTGTATTCATTCTTTGGAATGACTATAACTCCTCTCCAAAACAGGATGGGACTGTGTACAGAACACCCAGTAACAACCTGAGCACCAAAATATATTAACTCTTTACTTTTAGCAGAGCACAGCTTCACAGAAAATGTTTTTGCCCTCTCTAAAGGCTTGCTATTCACATATGACCTTAGAAAATAAGAGGGTAAGAGCTCCTGCTGTAGTTGCTGTTTTTGGCTTTTAGTACATTAGATTCCCCTAGTCATGCTAAATTGTGCTTTGGTAGTCCAGTACTTTAAATTGCTGAATCTTTCTATAATCTGTTATGTCACCTGCTTTGGCCTTCTGTAGTTATGGAGTAGTTTTACTCCATAATTTGCATGAGGGAGCAGGCACAATGAGTTGAGTTTCTACCATAATGTGTCGCATATACGGTGGCTGTCCTTAACTGCAAACTCTTGGGTGTGGAGCTTCTGGGCTTTTAATAAAAAATCCATTGTGTTGCCTGGTGCCAGTGAATCATCCTAAAATGTGCTCTGTTTCTCTCACCTAAGCAAGCCTTATGACACTGTGCTAGACTTGCCTGGAACAGCCTTCTGACTACAATAGAGAAATAGTAGCTGGTTCCTTCTGTGGCAGCCCCTTTTTTATCCTTTTTGCAGTTCTTTTTGGCATTCAGACAGACATTACTGAAGAAGCCTTGTTCGGCTTAACTGCCCTATCTGATGTTCAGTAGTTGAAAGCACTGCAGTGGAGCCTAGGTCTGCTACTACTGGTAGATTGATATTCGGTGCAGTGGTAAGATAAATTATTCTCTTAATTCCAATTCAAAGCTGCCTGGTGCCCTGTGTGGCAACATCTTCATTTGAGAGGTGTGAAGTTCTGGATGGGAACTGTTTAAACTCCTGCCCCTTTGAGCCAGTCAGGGAACCAAACAGTTTCTCAAGCATCATGGTCCCATACTTTTCTCAATTAACTGGAGATGCATCTCTCATTCTGTATTACTTATTCCAGTTCTCCTTTTTGCTTTCATTCAGTTTTCAGGTTATCACTTGTTATTAGTACATGCTTTAAGAATGCCGTTGATATGACTAATGTCGTCTGTTACTTCCTTCTTATTGGGCTTTAATATTTTATGTCCATGTGCTTAGTCTATGATACTTAATGCTGTTTCTGTCCAATGCATTCTGAAGATCTCTCATGAGGCTTTTTAAGTGAGTTTATCTCTTTTACCAAATGCTGCTGTGGAGTTCTGTGATTGCTCTGGGCAAGGAGAACAGACCTGAAGAATTTGTATTTAACATAAATTTTATTCAGGCTTCTTTGTCCCTCTCCCTAAAATTTTAGAAGTTTATAAAAGCCACTTCATGCCTTGGTTTTCATCACTTTAATTGTAAGAGAATAGAATCATCTCTTCTGTTTCCTAAAAAGTTAAAATTGTACAAATGAATTAATATTCCTGTATGTGCTGTGGGGTTGGTTTGGTACAATTAATAGCTATGTGTTTTGGGTTTCTTTTCTTTCCATTCAATATGTCTTTCTGTGTCTGCTCATAACTAGCCTGCTTCTTTCATTTAGGAAGTGAAATGAATACTATCCAAATGCACCATTTGTCCATGAAAGTTCAGTTGCTCACTGCAACAAACTTTATTGTACCCAGTCATCTGAAATTCCTGCTGTCTTTCTTCAGTTGCATTGGTGGTTTTTGTACTTTCAGTGTTCTGTTTAAAAGAATGAGAAGTGACTAATGGAGTATTTGCTGCTTTAGAGAGACAAATGCTGTCTCTCTAATTTTCCTCTATATTCACTCATTTTTGTAATTTCTGATACTCTGAAGCTTTTAGATCAATGTCAGTGTCAGAAGATCTTTATTACCAAATCTTGTCTGGTTTTTTAGGCTTGACCAAATAAAGACAATGTTGGCATATCTTGAGTGTTGCTTTTTCTTTGTATTTGCTCTTTACTAAGAATCTGCTTCTATGTCGGGGTAGGGCTGATGATGCTGCTTTAAACAACATCCATTGGCTGTTTAGTCTCTTTGGGATTCATTTTGGCCTTTCAATCTTTATCTGCCTAGACTTTGTCACTTTTCTCCCCTAGCTTCTTATCATACAGTCTTGTTTTCTCTTTCTGGCTGCTATCAAAGTAGCATCAGAAACTTATTGCTTCCTTTTTCATTTAATTCTTCTTAGAAAAGTCTTTCTACTTTTCTAGCTGTACTATGGAATAATTGTATTTATCACAAGATGACCAGGTCTTCAGGGTAGTTTTTTTCACCTTTGGGGTCATCAGTTATGAGCTGTTAACTCCAAGGCATTTTTTGAGATTCTCATTTTTGAGTCTCACTTTAGCTGTATGAAAGTTCCCATTATAGCCTATATTTTCTTGTTTGTGTAAATATTTGCTGAAGAATTGTTAAATTTACTTTAAATGATGTAATTTATATATAAAGTTGTACATTGCTTACAATATTGCTATGTCTAGACTTGTGGTTTTCCTTGTGGAAACCACAGTTCCCTGTGAAAAATATTCTGATAACCAAATTAAAGGCAGATTGAATTTAGAATATCTGTGCTGCCTTGGAGGTATCCACTCTGTTGTCATAAGGTAAATAGACTTAATGTGTTGGTGATATTTAAATGCTTTTCAACTATTTTATAAATTGAATTCCTTAAATATTCCGCTGATAAGCATTTGGGAACAAAGTCTGTTTCTTCAGTGGTGTGCTGGAAAGGTTTTGTTCAAGCCGTGTAACTGAATCTTAAATTGTTGTGCCAGGGTGTGTGCTCATACTGCAGTTCTCATATGTCATTATAAAACTCAGTTATTTCCTTTGCTTGTCCTGGCAACATTACCAGTGATTTAAGATGCTTAATATGACATTAAGACAACTGACTTATGTGTCTTTGTATAGATAAAGCTTTATATGGGTTAATTTTGAATACTCAAAATCCAGTTAAGACCAAGAGCTTTCAACTTGCCCTTCAGCTACTCTGAGGGCAAAATAATCTCATTTTTGCAAAGAAAACTGTCATTAAAAATGTTTGTCTTGGCAGTTTCTGTGAAAGTTTTTTTTTTCAGTACAGAAGCAAACCATCACCTTCTATCTTGTTCAAAAGTAAAACCCCATGTCAGTGCAACACTGCATGCTTTTTATAGAGAACACATTTACTTAGTGGCACTGTGAGCAGTTAAAGTAAAGAAAATTAGATGGTAAGCATTTTAGTATAGATTTTACCTATCCACATTGCTCAGGTGGTGAATGCATGTGCTCAGCAAATGGCCATAGCAGTAGAGTGTACTGCAGCAATAATGTCCCTTTTGGCCTTTCTGAAAGCCTCTTGATTTCGTTGGTACTTGTGTTACAAGAATTTCTCCATCAGAGACAAACTGAAGCAGCCAAGTGATATGAAAGTTTTCCCCTTATCTGTGATTGAATATTGTTATAATCCAGCAAGGTTAAGATTCAATTTGCTCACATAAAAAAGGCACTTCAGAATTTCTATGGTAGGTAGAATTGTTCATAACTGGATTCAGACACCTGGTTATCTAAAAACCTATTGTGGAAGAAAGGAGTTAGAGATTTCCATTTTAACTTTGTGAAAACTGCCTAATGTGTGCCAGCTACCATGGCCAATTGAAATGTCCCAGGTTTGCATTCAGTTAAGGGGGTGACAGCACTGGTATTTGCAGTGTTTCCTACACTTCACATCAGATGAAAGGAATGGCAAATGTTACAGTAATGCGGCTGAGTTGTCCAAGCCAATGTGCTTCATGTGTTGAGTACAAGTGTTTATTTCCCGAGAAGCAGTGTTTTGTAGGTGACTCATGTCTCTGATGCCTCTCCCCCTTGCAGAATAGCATCTTACAATTTCTTCAGTTGAGCATGCCCACTGTTGGTATTGCTCTGATTTTACACACTCAGGTTTAAGCAACATGAACTCTGGGGAGAGCCTTA
Organism: Psilopsiagon aurifrons; assembly: GCA_025447955.1. NCBI lineage: Eukaryota > Metazoa > Chordata > Aves > Psittaciformes > Psittacidae > Psilopsiagon > Psilopsiagon aurifrons. The sequence goes on along the minus strand of JAOEHY010003801.1, from coordinate 15,625 downwards.
TCCTGAACAGGGAATTGACTCTCCTTGGCATAGTTTATTTTGTCAAAGCTGGTTCTCTTGTGCTCTACAGCACAGTAAAATCTTGATCCGGGTTTAGGACTCCCAGCTGCTGTGTAGCATAGTTAAGAATATCCCTATTTCAGGCAAGGTTAAATCCCAGCTGCAGAGGTACAAGCTTTCCTTTCTATGGCAGTTAATGTTAATCCAATTCAACTGGTGACTAGATGATAGCTAAAAGGAGGAAAAACCTCTGGTGAAACAAAACATTAGAAACAACTGAAAAATTATATGGACTGCTGATTCTAGGATCCATTTGCTCTTTTTCTCCCTGCAGTTAGCAGGATTATTTATATATTTTTTTTCTTTAATAGGATGAACTTAAGATACAAAGCTAATGCAATTATCCCTTAAGGAATAAATGATGTGACAATCTTGCAAATCACTCTTGATGCTTCAGACGCAGTATGATTAGAGGTTACCTCTTGAGAGGGTAATGGCTTGAAATCGTGTGTGTGAGAGTTCTGCAGTGTGGAAGAATCTTATTTGGGTTAGTGTATGGATGACAGAAGAGCCACAAGACAGTTTTTTAGGACCTAAGAATTGATTGTTATAGCCTGAAATCTAGCAGACCCATATGATGTGTATGTCAGAGGCTCCTAAGAAAGCTCAGTAGCTATAGTGGTAATAAAATTATCCTTTTATTGAGGAAGAAATGTTTGGAAAACAAAGGAAAACCCCAAATAAATGGCAATTTAATTAAATGAATTAAATGGTAAGCTTTCTCGGTGAAGGAAAGTTACTATTGGGACCAAAATAATCATGAATGGGAGAGACAAGTGAAACAATGAATTTATTTGTGCTGTGTGACTTGGCATAGTTAAAGGGCTGATTACGAAGGAATGGCAGGACCTGTCAATGCTGCACATGATATAAAATGACAGATGACATTCAGTACAGAGAAATGTAAACTGATATATTGAGGGGGAAAAAATCCCAGTTGTATATTACACAATGATTGACCATAGGTTGACTATTGCCACCCAGAGGGGGAAAATAAAATGATGGGGTTATTACAGTTCCATGAAAATGTCAGCACAGTGCTCAGTAGCTATTGTAGTAGGACAGCTACAAATTATTACAGAACAGCAGAGAACAAAATTGTCTCTATACCATTGCAGAATTGTGTGGTGAGCCTGTGACTTGAATACCATGTGCATCTCTAGTCCTCCTGCATTTCAGGAAAGGCTGGTACAGGCATGAGAACAAAGAAAAGCGGTTGCAGTAAGTTACAGCAGTTACAGCTCTTCCACATTAAAAATGAGGAATGCTTCTCTATGAGGAATAACTAAATAATCATGGAACTCTTAGCTTGAAAAGGAGACTGCTGGGGGAAATGAGGCAGAAACTGACAGAGTCATGGTACTTGGAGAAAGTGAAGAGATACTAGCCAATTTCTCTCGTAAGGTAAGATCATGGGGCCACTGGATGAAATTAGTGAGAGCCTTCTTTAAAGCAGTGAAATAGGCTGCTGCATTATGTTCTGTGTAACTAAGCTGTTGAACTCCTTGCTACGAGATGCTAATAATATGTATGTCTTCAAATGGACTGGCAAGCTAATGGCATAAGAAACTGTAAGTGGCTACTGAGTGTAAAGACTGATTTTCACTCAGGAATTCCTTGGCCCACAGCCAGCGCTGGGAGGATATTCAGGAAGTATCAGTGTATTCATGCCATCTCCTCCTCTTCCTTTTTGGGCAACTGCTACAGGCTGCAGTTGGACAGAAAATACTAATCTCCATGGGCCTTTGGTCTGAGACAGTGTGCTTTGTTCCAAGGCTGATAAATCCCTTGTTTCCATCTTTGAGTCTCTTTCTAGATGTACCAGACTTCTTCAAGACTCTTACCAAATTCTAGATCTATACATTTACCAGGGACATTTAATACCTGGCATCATAGGAGAGATTAGTGAGGGTTCCTATTCTGGCTGCAGCAAAAGCTTGACAAATCTAAGATGGTTTTGATAAAATATTAGGAGACAACGAATGCTTTCTGACAAAACTGGTGAGACCCCACCTGTAGTACTGTGTTGAACTCTGAGGCCCCCAATGTAAGAGGGACATGGACATGCTTGAGTGAGTCCAGAGGAGGACCCCCAAGATGATCAGAGGGTGGGAGCACCTCTTCTATGAAGACAGGCTGAGAAAGTTGGGGTTGTTCAGCCTGGAGAAAAGAAGGCTCTGGGGAGACCCTATAACAGTCTTGCAATGCCTAAAGGGCCCTACAGGAAATCTGGAGAGGACCTTTTGATAACTCATAGTGTGATAGCACAAAGACTTATGTCTTTAAACTGACAGAAGGGAGATTTAGATTAGACAATTAGGAGTTTTTTACTGTGAGGGTGGTGAGGCACAGGAACAGGCTGTACAGGGTAGTTGTGGCTACCCATCCCTGGCAGTGTTCAAGGCGAGCTTGGATAGGGCTTTGAGCAACCTGGTCTAGTGGAAAGTGTTCCTGCCCATGGCAGGGGGTTGGAATGAGATGGTCTTTGAGAGGTTGCTTCCAATCTAAGCCATTCTGTGATTTTACGAAATGTTCAACCAGCTTTAGTCTCCAGGAGTTTGGGATGCTCAGCAATTTGCATCCTAATGAAGGGCAGAAAGGTGAAGTGGGTAGTAATGCTGCCTCCTGTTCCTGTAGGTATCCCATAGCTGAAGCAGAGCAGCTGTGCCCTGTTGGGTAAAAGCCTGTGTCAGTGCTTAATCACATGAGTGGATGTTATTACATTTTAGGCAGTTTATCCTCATAACAGTGCCCTTTAGTACAGGTGTAGAAAATCCCTGGAGTAGCAAGTCTGCCTGCTCTGTTCAGAGTTACTTTATGGTAATTATTCCATCCACTCTTTCTCTGCACTGTGAAAATCTGAGCATAATATTTAAAGCATAGGCTAGATAGGAAATCTAAAAGAGAAAACCAGCAGGGTTTACCAGTCAAGGAGGGAAAGAGAACATTTTTCTAGTTCGCTAATTCTGGCATATCAGATTTTCCAGAGTTCTGCAATATGTAGTCAAGTTATTGGCACATGATGTACCTGCTGCTGAAAGCCCTGCCTGGGAATACATGATCTGTTGCACAGCCATCCAGCTTGTTCTCTCTAGAGACTGATGGCATATTATTTGTGACAGATACTACATGAAGCAACTGTCTGCATCTAGTTAGTTATCACTAAAAATCCATTAGTATTGATTAAAGCAACAGATCTGGTATTTTGCGGCACTTCACTGAAATCAGATGTTATCTTACAGCATGTAATAGTTCTAAAAGTGTAATCTGATAGGTAGTCACCTCTTTAGTGCATTCATGACCACTTTGTGCACAATGGACCTTTTTGAGTAAGTTTTATAAGGTTGTCCTTGGTGGAGTTACTCCTGATTTGCAGGAAGAACAGAATCATGCCCAAAATATTTACTTTTGTTTATGTGGAAACTTGACAGAGTTTCCACATAAACAAAGGTTTTTCCTTGGAAAACCTTTCCCCAGCTTACTCATCTACAACCAGTCTCAAATCTGTAAATGCTTTACAACAATTTCTCTGTGTGGTTTCTTTTTTTGCTTCCTTCCTTTTCTTGTATACTGTCAGTTTTGCTCAGTGTTTCTAAGCCTGATCAGGCAGAGTACAGTTAGGGTGGAAGTTACTTAAAATAGTGTGCTGTGCTGTTCTTTATTCTTTCCCCAATCTGTTCTTCACCAGTGACCTACTGCATTGCTGCTAAATCCCCTATTTTTTACATGCAAATATTAACTCAGCATTTGACCCATTCATTTCTGCAGAAGTAAAGGTCTGTTGATTCAGTATCTTGGCCAAATTTCAGCCTGGGTAATTACATGCTTGTCTACATGTTTCCTGCTGATTTTAATTTCAGTAGATGACTGTATTCTGCCTGTTGCATTTCAAGTCCTTTTACCTTCTATTTTGTTGTTCAGTTGTTGTCCTGTGTTACCTGAAAGTACCTTTATTTTCAGTTGCATGGCAATCTATTAAAATATTGTCTCTTGACACACAGTGATTATTGGAACCTTCAGGGAGGAAATGTACTTTTATGTGCCACTGTATTATTATCTCAATTGCTATTATGTAAGAGAAAATATGGGCATATTTTCAAGTTAAAATCAAGGTGAAACAGTGGAGGACAAACCCCAAGAAGAACAAAATATTTTAATAAAAAATGCAAGGCTATAATTTAACCCTTGAAGTTGACATATTTTCAGAATTTCTTTTACATGTAAGTGCAGTAACAGCTTCCGATGCATAAAACTTAATTTGTATTCCTTTTTTATGCTGTTTTGATGCTATTCCACCCTCATCCTTGTACTCCTGGCCCCGAGTAGAGTAGGTTCCACAAAGATTTTTGCTAATTGCCAATTAGTTTATTTCCTTTTCCCAGGGAGTGATATATTTCCGTTCTGTAATTAGAAGAATTGGAAAGGGCCTTCACTTCCAAAACTCTTGTCATTGTTTTTCATTAAACTTGTAATTTGTTTGCTTCCAAAGTGCATCCAGTTTATATCAGGAGATGGTCACCATGGCAAATCTGCAGGCTGCTCTGCTCAAGGGCTATTGGCTGTTATGTGGAATTAATGACTCTTACCTCTGAAATTTTTAGCAGTTGTTGTTGTCTGCATAGCGAAGTGTCTTTCTCATTAGTATGTGTATATATATAAATACATAAGTGTGAAGACTAATCGAATAACGATGTGAGTTCAGGCTTTATTTTTATCATGTCTTTAATCATCACCTCAAGGTGCACTGGTGTTATTAAGCTGTACCTCCATTTTTTAATTTTTTTTTTAAAAAGCTTTTGTACTTCTCCCCTTTGTTCTCCTATATTTTTTCTGTATATACTTCTGCAATTTGTCCTGGTCTTACGTTGATTCATTCATGCACCTAAGATGCTGGTGAACTGTACCTCTTTCATTCATGGTGTGTGTAAGGGATGAACTTTTATTGCAGGCAGCAGCAGCTGACATTCAGTCTCTTTTGGGGTCGAACTGTATTTCACTCTTCTGCAAAGTCCCTTGAGTTATTTGTCTCCCTATGGTGCTCTTCAGATATGGACAGTTACTCCATCTATTGAGATCATAGAATAGTTTGGGTCAGAAGGGACCTTTTAAAGTCATGTAGTCCAGTCCCCCTCCAATGAGCAGGGACATCTTCATCTAGATCAGGTTGCTCAGAGCCTCTCCAGACTGACCTCAAATGTTTCTAGGTATAGGGTGTCTACCACCTTTCTGGGCAGCCTGTTCCGGTGTTTTACCACCCTCATTGTAAAAAATTTCTTCCTTATATCTAGTCTAAGACTACTCTCTTTTAGTTAAAACCCATTAGGCCTTGTCCTACTGAAACACTCTGCTAAAAGTTTTGTCCCTGTCTTTTTTTCCATTTTATTTATTTATTTATTTATCTTTATAAAGCCCCCTGTAAATATTGAAAGGCCATAATAAGGTTTCCCCAGAGCCTTCTTTTCTCCAGGCTGAATAACCTCAACCCTCTCAGCCCTTCCTCATAGGAGAGCACTCCAGCCTTGTGGTCATCTTTATGCCCTCCTCTGGACCTACTCCAACAGGTCCGTATCTTTCCTGTACTGAGAACTCCAGAGCTGGATGCAGTACTCCAGATGGGCTTCCCCAGAGTGGAATAGAGGGGAAGAATCGCCTCCCTTGACCTGTTTGCCATGCTTCTTTTGATGCACCCTAGCATATGGTTCTGGGTTCCGAGCATGTTTTCTTAGGTCATGTTGAGTTTTCTGCCAACCAACATCCCCAAGTTCTTTTCCTCAGGGCTGCTTTCAGTCTTTTTTTTTGCCCAGCCTGTATTTATGCTTGGGGATGCACCAACCCAAGCGTATCAATGCTGATCGTCAACACAGCTTTTTGTTTGATGTTGTGTGGGGCCACAAGCTTGGTTAGTTTTGTATGGTTCCTGTTGGGAACTGTTGACAGTACAGAACAAAAGAATAAACCACACTCTTGGGCAGGTTTATTTATATGAAATGTGTTGGATGGTACCTTCTGGGCACGTTTTACATGACTTGCTGGTACTTCACATCCACTGCCTCGAGGCACTCATCATGACCTAGTACAAGCAAGGGTGTATGACTCAAGAAATGTCTTGTCTGCCATCTGTCCTGGCTGATGCAGTCTTTCAGATGTCTCCCCTGAGGCTAAGCAAAAGAATAAAGCAGCTGGGAAGATTTTGCCCAGTTTTAATGCACTTTCCTTTCGTTTAGGCATAACTTAATCTTTTAACCATGAATTTATTATGCAAAAATAATCAAAGTAAGTTCATGGGTGTTTATATTCTGTCTAGGAACTTGTTTGAAATGGAAGTTATTATTGAAATAGAATTGACATAGAAGCTCTAAGTTATCTTGGTAATTTTCTATGAAGAAGTTACCCAACCTAATTCATTTAAAATTTCGTAAGCATTAGGACATTTATTCAATTTTATCACTAGTCTCTTGAAACAAACCATCAGTTAGTGAAATTTGCATCAGAAAACAGTTTCCCATCTGAACTGGTTATATAGCGAGAGAACATCATGGTTACTTCAGTGAGCTTTGTTTTGTGTTTGGCAGCAGCTCTCAGAAACTTTATCATATGTAACTGTGCATGCCTGTTCACCAGAACATTTTCCATAGTTCCCAGTGATTTCCAGTGCCTATCTTCCCTTTTGTTTACCTGCAATGCCATGTACTAAGCCTCGAGAGAATCTTAAGGCACACCCTCCCCCCC
>JAOEHY010003800.1:36830-53016 GCA_025447955.1 Psilopsiagon aurifrons | reverse complement strand
TAAATCTGAATCTAATTTCTATCTTGTAGGTACTGAAAATATCAAGCATTGACATGATGAGTAATATTTCTTTAAAACGGGTTAGCCAGGTACAAATACAGTTTTTACAATAATTTCCTTACAAACTCATACCTGGGATATAAAAGCCTTTTTTTCCCCTCAGAGATTACAATCACTGCTTAAGTCCAGAGTTCTAATATAGCTAACTTCATTACTCAATCTTCTTACTTATAGGCAGTGCATGGAAGAATAAGTGAATAAATTTCTCATATAAAAGGAAGAAGAGAGTCCAACTTTCTTATACTACAGCATCAATGAAACTATAAATAAAAGATACTCAGCAAAGCTGCACAAAGCCGTATTTAAGTTCCCAGCTCCTCCCCTCTTTTCACAGTAAAATTAAATGTTACTGAGTATTTTAAGATACACTCTTAAAAGCACCTCTTGTCAAGGAAAAGAGAAAATTTTACAAATACCTGTACACATAAAAATTGTAATACATGTGTTTGAAATTATTCTAAAATGAAAGTAAACGTACCATACTGAAAGAATACAAAATACCTTGTTCACTGACTATTGATACTTTACTTGTTAAATATTCAGGCAAACAGTGATTTCTTTCAAGCTGCTTTTATACAATGAAGTGTTTTAAGATTCTCAGTAAATTATCAATGCATGAAATAACTCCATAAATCATGCATACTTTAACATCCTATGAAGAGACCAATTCACAGGAAAATTAGTCATTTTGAAATTAATATTTCAAAATCCTAATATTATGTAATAATCACAAGACAGAAAACCTGCTGCATCTTGATTTTCACTTCGACTAGGCCCCTACAGAAACTACAACACAGGAAAGTCTCATTTGTGAAGCCCAAAGAGCCTGAAGCAGACATGAGAGCAAAATCACTTCACTTTCCCAAGACAGCAATGTCCTGGGGCATGTGATAAACTCCAGCATCTAAGTAAAGTGACTGACAAAGATGTAGCCTCTTGCAGCCTTGGGAAACAGAAACCAATGTCCAGACTTTTATGAATCATGTAACTGAGCTTGTGAACCTTTATTCCAAGTTTCAATTCAAGTGTTTTCAAACTTCTTTTGAACTATATTTTTACTACATCATAAATGGCCGGAGCTGGCAATACAGAAATAAATACAGAATTTATAACCACAAGTATGGTCATGATAGAACGTCAGAAATGGCTGCTATTGGAGTCAGGGAATTAAAAAGTAGACTTCAAAGTTAACATAGCTGGATTGGTTTCCAGTATTTTCCAAAGAACTGTTTTTAGCAGTCATACTAAAAATTAATTATTCATGTCTAAGTGGTTATTTTTATCTAATGCTTAATGGTACATAATATCTTAACTAAGCCTTTGAAACTTAGAACATTACAAAGCGTTCTAATACTGCAACAAAATCTAGTCATTTCCTCTATTTTTACCTCATAAAAATATTCAAGGACAACCTCCACAAAAAGAACCCCCAAGGGAGAGTACAGCTTTAGAATTTCAGCATAACATGAATACTGTTTTTATTAGGAAATACAAAAGCACTGCAAAACAAAACCAAAAGCTAATACAAAGCACTCAAGTCTTTTTGAGCAGTTTCATAGATGTTGATTGATAACATTCGCATATTTAACAATGTATTGAGAAACTTGATCTTTCTTCTTGCGTATATAAATTTCTTATTATTTAGTAACACTGACAACTTTGATAGCCTTGCTATACAACAGGTTTTGACAAGTAAAATAAAAATCCCATAAATCCACTTCACCATATCATCTCCCAGCATAAATCCTCTTAACCTACAGCATCATGCAACAAACACAAGCTAATTATTGTGTCTTACCCACTTACATGTGAAAAGGTAAAAGGCTACTTTACATTTACCATAGAAAGCAGACAGTCAAAGTTAGCACTATGCAGCTGACAGGCAGAACTTCCTACCCTTCTGGGATTTGTGTGAAGCCTTGGAGACAAAGCGTCAAGCTTTAAAAAATAGGGCTTGTTTTCAGACGCCTGCTTTAAATCATTCGATCCCATCAAAAACTTCCGTCATCATACAGAAAATTAGCAAAAGATGTTAAAACTGCACAACTAAACATGGGAATACAAATCTGAACGTCAAAATCATTACTAACTTCTTTTCTCTTCTGTTTTCTTTCTCCAGAAGTGCAAGTCAGAAAAAGCTATGATTGTTTGCATAGGCACCTGCATATAAATATTACTATTATTCTGCACTTACAATATGCTACACTGGATATACAAGGTCTTCCACTAAACGTATCTTACCGAGAAAGCTAGCACGCACTTACCTTAAACTTAACTCATCACCTGTATAGGCATACCAAAGCCTGTAACTGTCCCAAATGCAAGGGCAAATGCAATGTGGCTTTTCTTTTTAATCCACATGAGCATTAAAGATAATAAAGTTACTCTCAATACATTCTCAGTAAGTTGCTTTAATATCTCTTATTTGTAATTGCATACTTTTAGAAGATAAACGTGAATTGAAGATGTAGGGTAGAAAGCATTTTCTTCTTTGAAATCACAAATACGTATGTTGGATTTTGAATGAGAGCATACAAGAAACCAATAGGCACACCTTGCCTTTATTAGCCTCATCTTAAGAAATCTGTCATGATCAGAAAAGGCAGTATTTAGTGTATTTCATGCTGTCCTGCCATCATAGAATCACAGAATAGCCAGGGTTGGAAAGGACCTTAGGATCAACTAGTTCCAACCCCCCTGCCACGGGCATGATGACAGCTGCTTAAATGATGGCAAGCGAATAGGAAAACTATCCCAAATTACTACACTGCACACAGCAGCTTTCTCCAGCTCTCAAATACTAATCAAATAATTTTTACAGCATAGGTGGTTCCCCCACTCCATCTGACCATGAAATGAAAAGAAAATTCTAAATGCTTCAATGCATTTTTCTTCTACCCCCCCCTCATCTAACTGTAACCTGTACGAATAACTGTAATAAAAACTCAATTTCTTCTAAGGCCAGTCAATTGAGACTAACTAATAACGCAAATTACCATAAACCGAAACCTACAGGTGGCAAGCCTTATTCACTTGACTGACCCTGAAATAAATGTCAGGAACAAAATGTTGAACACATTCTCAAAGAAGCTCATTATGCGTGTGGGGTGGGGGGGAAGTACTGGCAAAAAGTTGTTGCAGTAAGGATTTCAACAGATATGCAAACAATAATGAGTTCATTTTCTTCAATTCTAAGTTAATTCTATACCTTATGAGCATTGTGATCCCCCCCCCCCCCCATAAAACACTTATTTTCACATATTGTTGAAGGTGGCCATGGAAGTCTGGGGTTCAAACCTTCCATAAATTCTCAACTATTTCAGATATAAGGGTATTAAGGATTTTTCCCCTACAATTTCCTTACATTGGTACCAGAACAAAGCAAGGCAGAGCTACAAATGTTAATGCGGTATTTTGATTAAAGTTTGTAAACTTCAGCTGAAGACTGACAGGTAAAATATCAAACATTTACCAACATGAGAAAATGAGAAAGCAAAACATCCCACTTATTTCTAAAAATGCTGGCCAAACTGGAAGACTACCACTTTAGATGACATTTACTTCTGGAGCGCTGTAAAATTTAACATAAATAACCTGTAAGGAATACGAAGGTAGCTAACGAAAGCTCCATGCCCAATTTAACATAAAATCACTAAATTCTCATTCTTAGCTAGCTACAACATCTAGCAAGTTCCTGTGATTTAAACAATGTATTTTCTTCATTAAAAACACTGTTTGCTACTGATTTGCTCCTATTTTAAATTCTCAAAACAAAAAACTGCAGGTAGGAAGCAGCAGCTTTGCCTCTAAGAATGATTATTCTAAAATCGTATCAGATGGCAAAGCTGCTACAGCTTTCTAACCACAGTTTAAAACCACATTAAAAGTTTCCTGGACTTCTTTCAAAGCATTAAGATACTGACTGTGTTTTATATAACTAATAGCAACCACAAGCCAAACTAAAAAATTAGGGTTCAAATTCCACAACTGATTTCAAATACTTTGTGTGGACTTACGAGCAAGAGTTGAGATACAGTTCAGTTTTCCTTCTTTATGTGCGTGTCATACTCAGCTTAACCTTTTTGCTGTTAAATTGCTTTAAAAAAAAACAACCCAAAAAACAACCAACCAACCAAAACCACAAAACCCTCTGCCATGTTGTTATAAACCAAAGACTCATTTAAATCTTATTACTACCCTCACTAGCCAAGTCCTCCTGCTTTCATTCACAACAATTAATCCAATACATTAAAATCAAATACTTTATCCTAAACTTCGAGAGCTTTGACAGTTCTGCTCTGTCAAAACCACTGGTGAGGGTTTAAGTGTCAACTCAACAGAAGCAACATAAGGCAAGAATGAACACTTCAGGGAAAAAAAAACAAAACCAAAAAACAAACACCCACATTCCAGAAACTAAACACTCTATGAAGCCATATTTCCCCCTCGGTGCATCCTATGTCCATCCACTCCTGGCTCTCCCACCCCTTTTACTCCTACTAATTCTTTATTACCATTATAAATGTGGATTTCCACTCAATAAAAACAAGGAACTTCCATGATATCAAAGTAGAACTTCCTTCGCCTGCATTTTATCTCTCCAGCTGAAGTTAAATTTACTTTCAGTTTACTGAGACAACCATTCCAAATTTCAGTGCCTGCTTCAACTACTTGAAAGCTGCAATATGTTTATTTCACTTGAAACTTCACCAGATTATCAATGTATGTTTTAACTATTTGGTATAAACTTCATGACACAGAATCCTCATAGTAGACGTTTTACTCCTCTTTCAGGGTATCTAGCTCAGTTACTGAAGCATCTACCAAAGAATTCCACATTTGATGACAGTATTTCTAATTCATACTGTTATTATCCCACAATAGTGATGAAACTCTTATTTCTAATTCAAATCTGCTTCAAAATTAAAAGAGAAATCAAACAAATCAAGCTTCCTTATTTCCTATGTGTCAGATACATCACAAGCTTTTTCCACTTGCTAAGAAACTTAACACTAATATCCCACAGATCTACTACCACTTGTTTTCATAACGTACAGGGTTCATCCCCCCACTTGCTTTATGCTTCATATATATAATCCTAAAAAACATTAAATTTGCATGGCACTTTCTTATATCCAAATCCTAACATATTTGGAAGAAAATGTGACTAATGCTCTTATGGCTCTATTCCATTCATAAATCTTAAGCAACAGTATTAACAAGTCTCAATGTTGTTGGGTTTTTTTAATTAAAGCATTTCACTTGCTTAACATTAACACTTCTTTTTTACTACTTTTAAAAGATTAAATAAAGCCCTGAGTTGGATGGCTTACTGGAAGGTTCTTTTTTCGTTTCTTTGATCATGCATGTTAAATAGCCATGCCAGAATAACTGAAAATTAATTTAAAAATCTTAAATTTCAGCCTGCATCCACCAGTGTTAAAACTTGAGTATAAACTTTATATGGGAAACTGATATGAACTTAAGCATAGCAGGCATCACAATAAACAATAATTCTAATAATAATCTGATTTAGTACAGTATTCATTTATTAAAATGACAGCCTGGTTTCAGCTTTTAGTATCAGATACAAACTGCAAAACACAATTATAAACTCCCCTTTCTAGACCAGTAACTTTATGATAGACAGAATTCATGTACACTGAAAACACTTTTGGAACAATTATCATAAAACAGTTTCACAGGAAAAGGCTTAAAATTTTCAAAACTGCATTAAGCTCCTGAATTTAGCAAGGAATAGAAGACAACCTTATTTCCAATTTGTCTTTAATAGATTCAGTATTACATGAGAAACACACACTCACAGCCTCCCACTTCCATAAAAGGCCCACTTTAAAAAAGAATTTAGAACAGCTCTTCTGATGCATTTGTTACATTGAAGAAATGACTGAAAACTTAGTTTGAAAATAGTCAAATCAGTGTGAACAAACCATATGATAACATCATATTTTCTGAATACAGCATATAACAGCCAACTTTGGAATAAATGTTTCTCTAAAATTTTCAAGCACTTTTAAATGGAGTGCTTTTATTTGAACAAGTAAAAAGAATCTATCTGAGAAATCAGTGAATCACAAAATAAATTATTTATTAAAATAATATTTCACAAAAGAATTATCATTGTCATGTCTATAGTAAGGATTAACATATAAATATGTATTTACATAATGCGGTCATGCTAGAATATTTTACAGTTAAAGCTGTTACAAAACGCTTCAGTTAACGTTAGCTAGAAAGACAAATGTCACAGCGTTAATAGGTTATTACACTCAGCTTTGTAAGCTTTGTGCACAAAATGCACCAATTGCAGCACATACAGAAACCAACTACACAACCACAGATACATGTTTTATTCTACATATTTACACAACTGTGTAGTATGTAATCCTGTCACAAAAATGGAAAGGTAACTGAAGGCTTTCAACTAGTAAAACTACATTCTGCAGCTGACTTCAAGTTCAATCTTTACAGCATCCAGTTGGGAGTTGCCCCTCAATGCCATGAATTCTTGTTACATTAAGACTGATGATTTCATGGACATTTTTGAAAGCCAATCAAATTAGTCTCTCAGTCACTGATTCTGCAAATCCAAAATAACACAAGTCTTTTTTCCCTGAACCCCTTCATTCTGTGACGTACCATCAACATCATCTGCAGCTTCGCTCTCTTCTTCTTCTAGTATTTCAAAAGGAGTCAATACATCATAGAGAAATGAGAGAAAGCCATAAAACCAATCAGAGCTTTCCTCTGCTAAAATATTAAGGACTTCCTCAAGGGAATCAATATTTTCATTACTGCCATCTTTGGTCAGGCCTACACAAGAATAGAGGAAAGAGAGAGAGAAAGAGGGAAGGAAGAAAAAAAAAAAAAAGAAAAGAACAGCAGTTAGGTGGAAAGAGGAAACTGTAAAGGAGGATCTGTGAAAGACATGTCACAGACAGCAGTCTTTACAGGAATGCTAATCAGCAAATAGATGTTAAGGAAGCTGAATCTCTTGAAGCACAAACTAGAATTTGGACAATAAACATGCACAATATTATGCCAAAATCTTTAAAAAATGCAGCAGTTTTACTTTCCTTTGTTCCTAGTCCTAAAACCAAATCCATTTATATTCCGTTTTCATGCCATGGCATTTACCTTAATGCAGGCAGTTCTTCAACATTTATCCCCACACTACTTAAAATCATCCAATTTGCCCTTTTCTTTTTAAACCCATCATGTTAAAATTTGAGAGCTTGCAACTGACAGCTGAAAATAACATCCAAAAGCAAACAGTATTTAAAAATCTTGTCACAGACATACTATTAAAGACATGTTATTCCACCATGCAGAATTATGATTTTTATTAGAAGTGTGGACTCTAATTGCTGGGGGGTGGTGTTCCGCAGTTTGTTTGCTTGTTGGGGCTATTTTAAGATGCTTCTCAATTCTTTTTCTATGATATATATTCTACATGATATACTTGCTCCTCAGGAATTACTTCCAAACCTGAGGACATGCACAACACTAGAAAATGAGCATGTAGCTAATATGAAGTATGTATGTACTGTTACACAGAAGATCTAAAGCAAGCTAAAATCAGATGAAGTAGAGACAGTCAGAGCAGCAAAGAAAGAGTTTGTCACCTCTAAACTCTTCGATACCAGCAGTTGGAATCCTGGACTACGAAATTTACTGATCTAACTGGAGTTTTTGTAAGATACCAATAAGCCATATAGCATTAGCGTTTTTTCCTGTCTGACGTCTCTTGTTTGGGGGCTTTTGTTGTTATTTCTTAATTGAAATCCACTGGTTTATATTCAGTACTAAACAGTATTTCAACATTTCCATTCTGAGTAAAGCACAACAGAATGACCAAGTAATGACAAACATCAAAGCAGGAGAGGCAGGAGCTTCCCTTACTTCTAACCAGAACAAACCTTGGTTTGTGTTGGAAGGAGAAGCAGAACAGTGGGCTAAGGGTGAAAGCAAATTGTTGAGACATAAGATTAAGTAAAAACGTTGCACATGCAGACTGCAAAGCAGTATTAGGTGTAGGTTAATGAAACATTCAAGATAGAGGAGTTCATGGCAGAGACATTTAGCACATTTCAACACATTTTTCTTACAGCACATAGTGAAAGTATCAATGATAATTCTGAGGAAACTTTCAAGTCCATGATGTTCCACATCCTTGTACCTGGATGTCCAGAACCTCTACTTGAGTGACCAGCCATTCTCTTAATTTTTTCACAGGATAGCTCAAAGTTTTAAAAATGAGAGACTGAATCCAGGAGGCAATCAAGGTATTACAAATATCCCTCTCCAACTTCTTCCATGGCTTAGCTCTATAAAAATTAAATTTTTAGACTTAACTTTATGCATGGTAGATAGCCATCATTCTAAGTTGTTTCTGAAATTTGGCCCAAGTGAGATGTAAAGATGTAAAACAAAGTAAGTATATTTACTGAAGAATGAAAACTCAATTTAAGAACTGAAACCTTAATCTAAAAATAACAAAAAAAAAAAAAAAAGAAGTTATAAACAGAATTATAAGTACTTTTATCATTTTAGTCTGCTGGAAACTAGCATTATATATAAATCAATAAACAAAATGCCACTCAAAAAAAAGACTCCAGACTTCAGATAGTATTTCTGTAAGCACTGTGAAGAACTATATAGATGTCTTTTCACAAAATCAAGAATAAGACCCTTGGGCAACTACCTTTGTAAAATGTAATATGGAGTACACCAGCATATTTTCTTCGAAAAGATTAGGTAACCAAAAGGAAAGACAGAAACTGGAAGAATGTGTCTTACAGTCTTTACCATAAAAAATACCCCACCAAACAACTGCCCCCCAAATCTTTTCTTTCAAATTCTTTACAAAAACTACTAAAGATTGTATTAATGGCTTTTGAATCTAAGGGTTAAGAACACAAAGCACTTCAGCTTGACTTACCGAAAGTAATACATTATTTTGTAAACTTACCTTTTTTTCTTCTTAGAGAGACTTGCAATAAAAAAACCCCAAACTAATTAATAGTCAAACTGCTTTTCCTATTCAGTCATTCCTATGACCAAGAAGAACTGCTTTGCAATGTAAAACTTAGGTACTGATAAGCACAAATAAGCATGGTAAGAAGTGCCTAAAAATGGTGATAAAAATGGAACTGCCCAATGAATACCACACTAAATCAGTGACTCAGAGGAAGCAACCACTTTATTTCAAGAGAAGCCTAAACATTACCATTTAAACCCAAGAGTGATCAAGGGAGTCAAAATCCTTATCTATTCACAGTGTTGCCACAATCAATGGGGGATAGGGCTTGCCTACATTCATTTAACAAGTCAAAGCCTTTCTTCTCCTGAAACATCTCTTTTATGAGAATGAGCACATACAAGCCTTAATATTTGAAGGTGCTACAGAAGAACATGAGAAAAACAGAGAAGAGTATGAAACTTCTCCTAAACAGCTGAGCCATACAAAAGTGTTTTTCAGAGCTCCTATTGTCTCGCCACCGATTTTCTGAATGTGCAATCCTAGTACAACTGCTTGAAAACATATTTTCCTGCCATAGGTGAATCAGAGGAAAAAAGCTGGTTTACAAAAGTTTGAATTCTACTGTCCGCTCCCCTTAGTTTGCTAATATACCAGGCTGTTTCAGCAGGTTTTATCCCCCATTTTTCGCTTAACCAAACCACTCTGAACTAAATACACAAGAACAATATTTAAATGACTTTCTGTAGCTGCAGTTCCACAATTACACTAACTACTGCAAGCATTTAAGTAGACTTTCTCAGGATATTAATGCTTGTTAAAATAAGTCCAAAATATAAAAAACTGTCTTGGCTCAAAGATTCTATTACAACAGACACTGGTAGTCTCTATACATGATTTTTGGGGGATTACTACTACAGTCACTGTTTCTCTGTACTGAGCAAAGCAAGGAGAGAGATGTAACACTACCCCTAAAAAGAATTGCAAGTTCCTTTAAAGAACAATTAGAGTGAAGAGGACAAAAAGTGGGAACAGAGTTATCAATAACAGGAGCCTTCAAAGGAGAAGATTAAAAAGCTTCTCTTCCCATTACCAAATGGAATTCAGCAAACAGACCTCATAAATACCTCTGGAAAAGAATCTCTAAGATAACTGCAGGCTAGCTTCAACAAGTTTGCATTTCCACCCTGCATAATTTTTATATAAATGGATATAAAATTAACCAACCAATATAGCTGGGGTTGAGTAGCTGGCCAGGTTTTAGGCGGGGTTTTGTCCTCTCTCTCTTGAGGGTGGGGGAGCAGGGAAGAACCCATTTCCTGTACACCACTTTTAGAATTATACAAATACCTCTAGAGAACTTAACCATCAAACCTCCTCTGTGGTCAAGAAATTAAAAAAGCACAGACCCTATCATACGATATACATAAAAGAAATAAACAATAAACTGTAATCCTTCTATTTAGGTGTGCCCAAGTAAAGAAAATTATTAAGTTATCAGCTACTAAACCATTTTTGAAATATAAAACAAACTTCAGCATTTTCCAAAATTAAATTGACTTAAAAATAAATTTATCCTCAATATGTAAATTAAATCATAAAATTTGTAGCAAAACCTAAAGATTACGGAAGGGGACAACATTAAAGTATTGTACATACCACAATCTCAATACACAGTAGTTTACTAATAGCTAAAGAGCAGAGAAGAAAAAAGCATATGACTTTCTAGCATTAAACAGCAAACAGTGGCATCTCTTTTTCAAGACAATATTAAATTAGCAAAGAAACCACTTGCTGTTATCGTAGTCTGACCCAGAGAAATACCCCAGAAAGTAGCAAGTCTTCACACACAGCATATATACTAACAAAAATCCTCAAAAATAAAATACAAAAGGAGTTATGCCTTCAATGATACCCTAGTGCTATTGAATATAGGCCTTCTATATGTCTTTCTTTCCACAAAGCCTTAATTTTGCAAGACAAATTTCTCAAGAGGGAAACTAATCTTCCAGTTTCTGCACCAATAAATTAATTTTAGTCCACATAGTTTTGTTCATTTTTAGCTCATGCTAAAAGCTAAATACAAACAAGCAAAAATACTTTTCCAGGAACTTCTGTTCATAATATACACTAGTTATTAGAAAAAATATTTTTATACTCAATTTCAACCAATGTTGTGAAGCTTTTAAAAAATTACCATTTCCTTTGTACTGCACCAAATATTATGAAATGAGATAAAATTGTGATCTAAGCAAGTATTCAAAAATTAATAAAGATAACTTTTGATCTGTGACCTTTTAATGTCACATTTGAAGTACAAGGTTTAAATGCGTGATAAGACAAGCTTGTAATAGAAACACTGTCACATACTGGCAGAATTCCCAGCTGTATCAAGTGACAGAGATGTCACAAAGCTGCAGCATATTTCCAACTACCACCTTGGCAATCTGACTCCAACTAATATGACACGCAAGAAATTGATATTTGCTTTCTATACACTACATAGCAGACAAAGAAAAACTAGGATTCTAATTTTATAATTAGTTATAAGACTTCATATATAAACTACATATATATATAAACCACTATATATACATAAAAAATATATAAAGTGTTCTTGAGTACACACTGGAGATTCTTTGGAGTGACTCTTGCATTCATAGCACCGCAAACTGGTTCAGTAATTTTGATTGCATGGGTTTTCTTTAAACCATGAAGAAATTAAACAAATGAGCCCCCCCAAAAAGAGTTGCTTATTTCTGCAAGCATAAGTGGAGAAAAATAAACTGACTATAAACTTTTTTTTTAATGTAATACAAGTTTCAAATAGCAACCCATAACATCCTAATGTAACTGCCAATCTCGACTTCTACGAGACATTCCACTTTGCTCTCGGCTCAAGCTTCTATTTACTATGCTGAGGATTTTTGTTGTTTTGTTCATTTATTTAACTTGTTAGGTTTGCATGCTCATTTGAACAAATCAAAGTAAACTTTCTAACATCACGTATGCAAGAAGTATCTATCCAATCCTTGACTGCGAGACTGAAGATGGTAGTGCTTTGACTGCTAAAAGATGTAGTAGAAGGGCAGTATCACGAAGCATGCCTGATGACTGAAATTTCTCTCTGAAGACACATAGCGAACAGGGAGGCATTCTCCCACACTACAAGAACAGAAACCTAAAGCCAGCATTATCAAAAAAGATAAATCTATGTCATGTCAGATTTCTGAAAGGCAAAGAAAATGAACAGACTTGTGGAGAACTCAGAATTGAGGAAAGACAGCACAAAATATGCTAAACAGTCATCGAAGAAGTACAAAGGCCTGTTGGAAGTAACTTTAAAATTAATCTGGCTTAACATGTTACCACAATGTTTTAACTCTTGAAACATCTCAAACTCTTATTATTAACAAATTAATTTATTAATAATCACAAACATCTTTCAACAGTTGATACAGCAGCATCAAAATCATCCTTTAATTAAATGCTTCCCACTTACATTGCTATGTTAGTATAAAAAGAACACAACTTGCTACAAGTTGCTCACACAATCTCACAACTTGCATTAAGAAAAATCCCAACCACAATTAGATCATTTAAAGTTCTCTAATCGGGAAAAAAAATTCAGAAATACTGTTTCGACACTAAACAAAAACCAAACATAAATAACAGTTGTATATATTTTTCCACCCGTGTTTGTACTTGCCTAGCAGTAGTTTAGCATCTTCAACATCAAAATCTCCATCTCCATCGGCATCATATATCCCAAGCTTGCCTAGAAATGCAAAGAGAGAATTTGGGATTCAGCAATTTGTTCCCAGAACAGCGTTTTCTATGTGCAGCAGTTGACTGCTGATGCTAGGTTGTTGCCATATATTTTAAAAATTATTTAGCCATACTCTTCTTATCTACATTTTAAATTTCCTGACAAATTTTACAAATAACTTGAAGTTCCTTTCTGCAATTTCTAGACTTTAGACAGAACAAAATTCAGTCTTTTTTCAACACATTATTTTGGTACTCACAGGTTTAAAATAAATCCATAATCAAGTGTTGCACTTTATTTGAACACACTGCTCAGAATAAAAACTCAGTACACAAGGAACTTTCAACATGTTTGATGGAAAAGAAATGACAGGAATGAATCAAATAATCAACATTTGTTTTCAGATTGCTTTCCTGCCTTTCTAAATTCTCAGGAGGAAAAAAGCAGACAGATACCTTCTATTAACCTGGCATGAAAAATTATGTAAGTGATGTACTTCCTGGACAAAGAAAAAACATTCATAATATTCAAGCAACAACTGTATGGTGTTTACTGCAAACAAAAAAAGTTGCCAATCCTCTTATAGGCAACTAATACATCAGACTTCTCACTTTTCTTTTTTCTTAAACTGCAGCTCTACGAGCCCTAAGCATACATAAGAGAACCCAGTTTCTATCCAAAAAGAATTTTTAGCATAGAATAGTGGTATCCAGGATTAGAAGTGCCCTGGGATCACCATGTGAGTAGTGAGCGTCCTAATTAGTTCTGACAAACCTCAGACATAACTTTTAATAGGACTGAAACTCTGCACTCTTTGCAAAAAACTTCTAAGCCCTTATAGTTTGCAGTATGTTATTAACACCTGACATTCTCAAAATGGAGGCAGAACTTAATTACAATTAAAATAAATACAGTTCATAATAGGGTACTTGGAAAATTATAAAACAGTTTTGTGGAAGAAAAGTTCAGACTTGGGTCTAGAATGGACAAAAATAAGGTCATCACTATTGTACGGAAGCAATCAACTAGAGAGCATCTTTATCAGTTTGTGGTAAAACATAGCAGAAGGGTGGAATAAATGTAATCCTCTAGAAATAAGAATTGTATCATCTTCAAAATCATGAAGAATGAAACAGACGAGAAATGAGTGAGTTTCGTGTCAATGCAGAATATTAATTCTCTTAAAAATTTAAAACATAAAAAAGCAATCTTTTCAGCCAAGATACTGCAAAACAAGCTTATTTCTCCAATATCCTACCTTGTAGGACCTCTGACAAGTTATAACGGAAATCCTTTGCTTTGGCTGCATGCACGGTAAAAATACAGAAACCATTAATTGCATTACTAGACCCAACTAAGTTCCAAACCAGAAGCTTCTCTTAAAATCAGTCCAGATCAAAAGAAGCATGTACCAACATATTTGCAAAGCTTGTAAAACCTGCAGTTGCAAAAGCGCGTGTTGAGTCCTACAACATCAGGGTCAATAGCTTTACCTATGGACACAGATCCTGAAATTTGAGATACTAATTTTCACCCTCAGATATTATATTAGCAATACTATTTTAACATTGACATATTAAGATACAATAATCATGTTTATAAGCTTAAAACTGAGGTCACTCAAGTCACTTATGGGAGGATGACTGATCAGTTTTCTTGACATTATAGGCAACACAATCCATCAGAGAGAACTGGCAACACTTGCCTTTCAAACGAACTGCTTTACAGATGTTACAAAGAGAGACAAATCTATCCTCAGAAACTTCTCCAATTCTTTAATAAATGCAGTATCTTAATAACCTTTTTCAGTCTTATGAGAATCCCATTTTAACATCATAATAGAGTTGAGCATTAAAATACACTTTTTGAACTACATTGCCTATTTTTATCATGTAGGTCATTTGCAAACACCCCAGTAGTCAAATCAGCTATTTAAAATGGCCTCCACTTAATGCATATCATAATCGTATTAGAAGCATCTTAATATTTAAAATTCTTACCTAGAACTTCTTCATAATCTACAAGTTCAAACCAGACAACTGCTACTGATGTCCAAACTCCCAGCAAAGCAATTACCATAAACCAGGTGAAAAATGAGCTGCCAGAGAGGCCTTCTTTCTTCCCGTTTTTACCTCCTCCATGTTTGGTCTCTGTAAAAATAAGGCAAACAAATAGGAAAGATGGATCTGTACAAGTTAGAAAATTATAATTTATGATAAAATCATAAATATTGTTTCTTATGACTACACAAAACACAACATTTGAGTAACATTTTTACGTTGTTTGTTTTTAAACTTTGCTAATTGCTTGTTTTTCACATCACTGTGAATTACAGTAGAAAGCTCGATGTTTGCCTAAGCAAAAGCCCTATAATCAACCCAACACCAAAACACCAGATGCAGTTTGTCTTAACAACTTAGTTGAAAATCCCCCCTTGCTCCCCTTTAGTATATATTTATACAGAGCTTAACATTTTGGAGATGCTTTACATTTATGCCAACAGTTCTCAAACTGCCACCAGAGGGCAATATGACCGTCAGAAACAGTTTGGAAGAAAAGCTCTTCTTCTGAAGCAAGTTTCAAAGCTAGTTGAATTAGCTCACAGAAACAACATGAAAATTCAAATAGCCTAAGGCGGCTCTAAAGTCTAAACAATGTTAAGGGTAAGACTCCATGCTCAGATACTGTACCAGCTAAAAACAACTCCCCTGCTGCAAAAAATCAAGCTGCAAAAATCAAGAGAGTCACTACAAGCCTTTAGACTCCCAGTCTGATGGAAGCATACAAGTAAAAGGATGACACAGAGACTTCCTGTAAATCACAGCTTAATTTATGACTGCACATATGAAAAGCAAACATGTATAAAAAATACAGTACTTACAAACAAACCACAGGGAAAGACCTCAACCTAGCGTATGGGTAGAAAATAAATTGCTTGGTCCATTCCTTTAGGATCATTTACAGGAAAGAGGGATACATGTAGCAAATAAATATGCATCCGAAAAAATGCCTGTGGCTTTCTGCAAAGCTCAAGGTCTGCTCTTCTGCCTCTAGATCCTACTGCTGCAAGGCTGGCACTTGGCCACAATTTCACAGCTACTAGCCTATTTCACTTCAGTTCCTCTTGAGCACCAGCCCTATCCAATCCCAGTTATTGAAGTAAAACTATTTCTTATGGATTTTTAAATACTTGAGGAACTTTGTTATGAATATTGTGACAATATAAGGTAGGGCGATAAGTTTATAATACTTTTTGCAAGTAATGTTTGATGCATAGGCTGAGAAAGTTGGGGCTGTTCAGCCTGGAGAAGAGAAGGCTGTGTGGAGACCTCATAGCAGCCTTCCAGCATCTGAAG